>JAPYZC010002747.1:0-13766 GCA_030522665.1 Ichneumoninae sp. A BG-2022a | reverse complement strand
ATTTTTTTCAGATTTTTATCCGATCGAGAAGTGTTTGTAATTCTCTTTTATTCCTCTCAAACTTAGGCGGCGTCAGTCATTGCGCTCGTACTACCTTAATAGGGAAGAGAATGGCATGCGGCAAATTTCATTTTTTTTTACGGCTGGAGGGGTGAAAAATCGCACTTGGAGCCCAAAACGTAACGAAAATGGGCAAAAAATCACATTAAAAAAATATATCGTCTGGGGTGGTTTTCGACCCCATAGATGAGTTCTAGGGTGAAAAGCTCCGATTTCCGAAGAGTTTGATAAGTGATATACCTCGACCGTGTTTATTCAGGTGGTTGCTGCGAGGCCTCGGGGCGTTCTTCATAAAACGTCGCATAGATCCAGCCGTCGGTCGGAAAGACACCCTTTACCGCGCGACGCTGCACACGTACCTCATGGAGAGCCTCAGAGCCGGTCACAACATCGAATTCTTCGTCGAGGGCGGCCGAACGAGAACGGGCAAGCCGTGCATGCCTAAGGGTGGAATTCTGAGCGTGGTCGTCGACGCCTACATCGACGGGACGATCGAGGACGCTCTTCTAGTGCCGATCGCCATGAACTACGAGCGTCTCGTCGACGGCAACTTTGTCAGGGAGCAGCTAGGACAACCAAAGAAAATGGAAACTTTTCGTTCAACGATCAGTGCCATTTGGGCAACGATAATGGGCAATTATGGAATACTGAAAGTGGACATTTGTCAACCGTTCTCTCTGCGAGTGAGTTAAAGTTTGCGGCTCGTGAGCCATTCTCGTTGATCCTCGCGATACTGATATGCGTATCTTTCAATTGTTCCTTCAGGAGATGATGAAGTCCTTCCAGACTCAGCAAAACAGATTGGCTGCGCCAACTGCTACGCCTTCGGAGAAAACCTTGAAGTACAGTATGTCGAGTTCGTCCCTGTACGGAACGGACTACGTCGACGAGGAACACCGACAGCTCGTCGAGAGTATCGCAAGACACGTAGTGTACGGTAAGAAAAACAATCGACCGTATCAGGACATATCCACGATTCTCCGATGTATATAAACTGGCAATTAATTTTATGCTACATTAAAGACTGCTCAAAGTCTACTCCGATCATGTCAACGAACGTCGTGGCTTTCCTGCTTCTGAACAAATTCCGCGACGGTTGCACATTGGACAAGCTCGTGGAGGGCTTCGAGATTCTCAGACAAGAGTTGGAGTCCGCGCACAAAGACATAGCGTACTGCGGAGAGAGCATCGATATAATAAATCACGCTGTTAGTAACATTTCAAAAATAAGCGAGTTCGTAATCGAAAACATGATTATCGAGAGTTAATGTTTTTTTGGAATTCTGTTCGTTCTCAGTTGGATATCCTGGGTCCGGGTTTGGTGAAACAGCAACGACAAGAGATAACCGAGACCGTCGACGATCAGGTCGCAAAAACTCAGAGCGTCACGATGATTCGACCCGTAGCGATTCTTCCAAATGTAATCGAACTCGCGTATTACAGCAACACAATGATGCTTCACTACGTGATGGACAGCGTTATAGGTAAGACGATCGATCGATATCGGATCTGGACAAAAGACCAAAAAAGACTTCAAGTATACAGTACAAGGCACTTGAAATATTTCCTACTTGGAAATACTTCAAGTACTTTGGACTTTGCTTTGTACTTTGAACTTTTGCGCAATTAGGTTCGAAGCGTGAAACATCCTTATTGAAAAGTTTTTACAGACAATCATATATTAATAGAAACAGGATGTCATGCTTACTCATCGAGTAACCGTAATGCCAGCGTGTCCTCAAAAAGTACTTGAAATACTAAAAAGTACTTGAATGCCTAAAAAGTACTTGAATGTCTAAAAAATACTTGAATTACTAAAAAGTATTTGAAGTTCTAAAAATACTGTGTACTTGTTTGCTTGAAGTGGCAAAAAGTACCCGATACTTCAAGTACTGCGCAGCTCTGACCGATATCACAAGGCGAGATCCAACGAGAATCGTTTGCTTTCAGTGACTTCCTTGTACGCCGCGCTCAAGTCGAGGATCGACGATCCCCGAGCCATCGCGGAGAACGACATAACAGTATTCCAAACAGTTCTTATCGAGAGATCTCTCAAGCTCTGTGACATTCTCAAGTACGAATTTATATTCTGCAAGCCTTGCCAAGAGTTGGAACACGTTATCGTCGATGCTATAAGAAATCTCACATCAACCGGGATAATATCTTTGCAAGAGGTTCGTTATTGATCGACGATAAATTGAGATGTGAAAGAGATTGTCGACGGAAAGATAATGAATATTTGCTTTTCCAGGAGGGATATCTAGAGGAGGAGCTGTGGAGCCAAAGATACGCCCGAACCCTCGACGACAGCTCGGACGAGGAGCGCTTCATACAGAACAAAACGAAGAGAATCGAGTACAAGCTCAATCTGGAAGCCGATTGTTCGAGTCACATGGAATTCCTGCACACTATTTTGAGGCCTCTGATCGATACGTACACCTTCAGCGCGTTTACGCTTCGGAAGCTCGTCGGACGTTCCTTATCGGAAAGAGACTTGGTTCAAGAGGTACTGAGCGAGATTAAAACTAATCTCGATCGGGGTATCGTCAGTTACGGTGGGTACACAACGATTATTTTGGGTGTCCGTTCCCTCACCGCAAAGAACTACTAGAAGTCCGGTAGTGACTACTGGAGGTTCATCAGTTTCTACTTGCATTGTAGTCGTTACTGCACATGCAGTTACTACTTCTAAGTAGTTACTGCTCAACACTCACTCAGTAGTTATTACTGAGTACGTACTGGTTCCGACATCAGTAATTGCTACTTATAAGTACAACTGCAGAAAATTACAAGCAATATCAGTATTGCTAGTAATTTTCTCCCAGTGAACGACTGGCAACTGCGCGAATTCCCAATAATTAACTACTGGGCATTCATAGTAGTTTCGAGTATTTAACTACTGGAGATTTGTAGTAGTTTCGAGTATTTAACTAATGGAGATTTATAATAGTTTTGAGTAGTTAACTATTGGATACTGGCAGTAGTATTTTTCAGTAGTTTTTTCGGTGAGGGTTACGAGACACGTGAAGAGGGGACGAATTCTGAATTGTACGATTTATCTCTCCGCAGGTGAAAGCTTGTGCGTCGATCCGATAAAGAATTCACTGAAGCTGTTCGAAAAATGGAACGTCCTAGAGTGTCATCCCGAGCAGAACGTCAAGATTCTCTATCTGAAGGACGACTATGACAATGATAGGGCAGCTAACGAGATTTACGAGACTATCGAAGCTTTCAAGTGGACAAGAAACGTCGATTGAACGCCGAACGAATACAATCCATCCCTAGCTCACCGACTACACACTAGAAACCTGTACATAACTTGGCCTAGGATTAATCACGAAACAAACGAAAAAGATAACGAAGGAAGATAGAACAACAACAGTCCTGTGCAATATGCGTGGTACGTCTGTGATGAAGCTCGTGGAAGCTTGTACAGTTGTAAAAAATACGTGGTTAGATCTGATTCTTTAGCGGTCGTGTAGCACGAAGGTGTTTCCACCAGTTAGAAAGAGAGAACACAAAAATCTCTTCCGACGACGAACGTCGAGGCCTCAGTGCAATTTTTGTCTTCCAACACAAACAAGATCACTTCTGACGATTACGTATTACTAAAAGTGCGCCGTTCACGCGCGTCAATATCAGGAAGTTATATTATTATAGTGATAAATTACTTTTGTTATGACTTTTGATGACACTTACATTTAAAAATAAAGGTTGTTTACAAAACCTTTGATCGCTATTTACAACGAGGAAGGGCGGGCTCAATATTTTACGGTAGCCGCGATGGGATAACTTCTCCTCAACCCCATGCACTTTTCACGGTCAACGAAGAGCGCGTCGACCTTTGCTTTGAGATCGCTCTCCAGGTTGGACCGCGTTCTCAGCAGGTGTTGATGCTGAGCCTCGCACTCTTGCAACCTCATGTGCAGCTCGTGAATCAAGCCGTTGATCGTCTCTACTTCATTTACCATTCTGCAGGGAAGTTTGTCATTATATAAAAAAGGTGACTGCGATCGTCGAATATACCCATATAGCACGGAACATTTTTACATCATTTTAGAAATATTTTCCAATCTTTCAAATTTTACGAAACATTTCTGAAACATAGTGATAAAATATTTTGAAACATTCGTTATTTCATGTTTCACCGAAATATTTCTACGAATGTTTCCGTGTTTATGCAAATTGGATTGGTGATGCAATTTTTCACATTCCGCTGAAATGTTTAAAAAATCATTTCAGCGATACATTTCTAAAACTTTTCAATGTAAGATTTATGGGCGGAAAGAAAACATTTCACAAGTATTTTTTAATATTGGTAAAATATTTTCAATATTTCGAGAAAATATTTTTGAGAACTTTCAAAAATATTTCCGTGCTATGTGGGTAGCTGGTGGTAGAGAGTTAGGGTGGAAACCTCAATTGCGCCTGATCTCTGCACAATTCCGCCTGTGGCCGGTGAGTTCGTGCCTCGAGACGCGTATGAGCGACCTTCAATGCTGCACTTTTGTCTGCAACAGCCTTCCCGAGCAGTTCCAAGCTCTTCTCCACGTTGAAGATATCCTGCTGGATCTGCGATGCAAATCCGGTTAAATTTACGAACCCATCGCTATAACTTCAGTTTCCGGTTACTCGCCTTGTGCAAGTGTAATTCCAGTTTGCTCTTAGCCTCGAGCGTTTCGGCAGCTCTTCTCGCGAGGGCATTGTTCGTTTCGCTCCAAGCGTCCCAAATTTCCTGAGCTACTCCGTTTATCGCCGTGTCTATGTCGCTTCTGAGCTGGCACGAGCGTGACCTGATGTCCTGAGACTTTTTCACAATACCGTCTGAAGCTTCCGTCCACGATTCGGTCTCGGTGACGCTTTGTTAAAATTCAATTCCAATAAGCACGGCGGAGCGAATATTTCGGGTCAAAATCTTTTTATAAATATTATGGAGTATTGCGGATTTGTTTGTTGGTTTTGATGCCCCCCCCGCGCTTCCAATGGTTTTTGTAGTGTAGAGGCACATAGAACCGATTTCGAAATCACGAAATCCATTGAATATTCCACGAAAATCAAAATTACGAATAACATATGGATAGAGATATGGCATATGGAATGGATTTCGAAATTGCGAAATCCGTTCTATGTGCTATAATAACCGAATTTCTAAAATATACCATACAGCTATATATCACATATAGCTAAATGCTATATTATTTACTAAATTGCTATATTGAGTATATATGGCATTTCGGAAATGCGAATTTCATTCCATTTCCACATGCTATTTTTCAAAAATTTGGTTTTCATAGCATATGGAATGCAGTTGGAAATGTCGAAATTCGATTCCATATGGAATAGATTTCTACATGCTATGAACCATGCGACCCATGCAAGCGCACAAGCCAACATAACTGTTAGTAGTACACTGAAAAAAAATATCATTGACCCAAATAAAATTCGCTTGTGGGCTGCCGAATAAAAAAATTGTTATTTCAATTTTACTATTAATTCTTACAATTCCATACGGGATGGAAACGATAACATGTTACCTTGACAGTCTCGTTGTTTCAATATCATATGGAATTGTAAGAATTGGAAGTAGAATCGAAATAACAATTTTTTTTTTGCAGCCTGCAAGCCATTTTTTTTTCAGTGTATTTATTTCAAGTGTTATCTTAATTATTATTGTGTATTACCAAGGGTCGTATTTTTCGATGCCGCCGTAGTACTGCAGTCCTCTGCTAAAATTGTTCAGCCGGTGACACATCGTGTCGATACCGAGCGCGTATTCTTTATTGCCGATATCAGTTTCCAACTCGTTCTGAGCTGCCCTGCCGTCCACCAGCTGGATAACGTTTTTGCTTCCATTAAATTCCAATTACTCGTATCACACATAAACATACCGCGCGATATTTTTATTCGTAACTAACTTGATTTATACACTTGTCCGTATAGCATTCCAATTTCTTGTGACATTTTCTTATAGTCTCGATCTCTCTGAGCAACGCCTGCTCCGCCTGGTCGTGGACCAATTCCGTTCCTAATAAGTTATCAATTTATCGATTATCTGTTCCTGCGAGGCGATAGATTATCGACGATACTACACGGGTCTTAATGTGCTGATTTTTGAGACAACAAATTGACCAAAGAACTCTTTTGAAAACCGTAAGAAATTTTTTTAAACCCGAAAGAGAGTTGTAATTATTATTTTTAAACCAAACTAACTAACTATATTATATACTAACTACACTATACTATAGACTACCCACAATACACTATACTATACACTACCCATAACATGGAAATATTTTTTAAAGGTTCCAATAATATTTCTTTGAAATATTGAAAATATTTTTTTCATTGACGTATTATTTTCATTGAATATTTCAATATTCTTATCAATAAAAAATATTGAAAAATATTGTACACTCCTAAATCTTACATTGAAATGCTTCAGAAGTGTTTCGCTGCCATGTTTTTTGAACATTTCAGCGAAATGTGAACAATTGCATTACCAATCCAAGTTGCATATAAACCCGCATGAACACGGAGCATCAGTAGAAATATTTTTGTGAAATATGAAATTAAAAATACTTTATCACTATATTGCAGAAATATTTCGTAAGATTTCAAAGATTGAAAATATTTCGCGCTATATATCTATACTATACGCTAACTATACTATACAATACACTAACTATATTATACGCTAACCATACACTAACAAAACTATTTTCCGTATGGTCTTGATATAAGTTTCACATAATGCAACCTTTTCTCGACTCCCTATGATACAGGCATTCCTGAGCGATATGCAACGGCCCCTCCAGATCCTGTATGGCTTTCTGCAAAGCAGTTCGACAATTCTGCATCTTTTTATTTTCCACGATCAATCGTTCGAGTTCGGCGGCCAGCTCGCGTTCCCAAAATGTTATATCGACTATTCTCTCGCCGAGCTTTCGTCCCGTATCGCCCTGTCCCTCTTTGACGCGTTCGTCGGCGACTCTGAAGAATCATCGATTCACAGTTCCGCATTCCTTACGACCATCGATAAGGTATGTAAGCGCAAGGTGCAAATTTACCTCATCATCCGAACGGTATCTTTCCGTAACTTATCGGAATAATGTCTATTAGAGTTTGCCTCATTGTAAAATCGCAGTTGACTCTGCGTCCATTCGTATGGCGTGTATCGTGTGTAGAGCGCTGCGCGCGCAGCGTGCGCCGGATTTCTCTCGAAACCCGTGACGAGATTCGGAAATTTTAGAGGTTCCGTGGCCATTCCCTGGGGAGTGTAACACGGATCGACGAGCTGATTTGTGATCGACTGGTTGGGTCTGGACGTAAAGGGTAAAATGATAATATTTCGTCGGGATCGAGGAATGAAATTGATCGAGGATTTCGCACAGCGGAAGAACTTGAACGGTCTCGTATCCCAAGGTCGGTCGCCACGGATGAGGTCTCGGGGTCCTGTAGTACTCTCCCACTCTCGCGGGTACCGCGGGACCGGAAACTTGTTCCATGCAGGGCATCGCACCCACGGTACTCCATGGTTGCAGTTGCTAAACAAATAAAATAGAGTATAAACGACGGAATATGCAAAGTTACAAACGGGGACTAGGATGATTGAAACTGTCCGAGCGAAAAACAATTACCGTGTACATTACGGTCTCGGTCGTCGCTCCGGATTGGTCCATTGCAGAAACTCGAAGGACTGCTCGTCCTAACGTTTAAAACTCCGAAGATTTAACTTATCGCTTTGCCAAAGACTACGACAGCGAGATTTAGCGAGACTGTCCGAAATTGAAGTACGCGTCAACCTGAGAGAATGATTTTCTTTCAACACATTGTAGTTGACGATAAAAGACTGGCGAAAAAAAGAGTCGAGTGGTTTCCGTCGCTGGCTACACTCGAGATGAATTCTAAATACACTTGGAACGTATCACGTACATTACATGGTTTCCTGTCCATTCCAGGAAAAAATTAAAAATGTTCTCTGTAACGTGACTTCCGGTTTGAAAATCTCACTTTTAAACCCGAAAGTGGTGGCGTACGGGAAAGCGTCACTTCCGGTTTGAAAATCTCATTTCTTTAACCGAAGTGACTTTATGCCAGAAATACGTTATTTCCGGTTTTAAAATCCCGTTTTCCGACAGGAAGTAACGTCATATCAGAAATACGTCACTTCCGGTTTGTAAATCTCATTTTTTCGTCCGGAAGTGCCGTTATATCAGAAATACGTCATTTCCGGATTGTAAATCTCATTTTTTCGTCCGGAAGTGCCGTTATATAAGAAATACGTCATTTCCGGTTTGAAAACCTTATTTTTCGACCGGAAATGACGTCATATGAGAAATACGTAATTCCTCTTTTGAAAAAACGTCACGAAAAGTAAGAATGGGAGGGACAATTTTTTCTTTTTTTCTATAGAATGTATCTCGAATGCCAGTGACAGAAGCGTGTGAATTAAGGAATACAGGAAATTGGGTTGAAAACGCGTGCGATGCATCTCAAATGTATTTAAAATTCATCCCGAATGTAGTCAGCGACAGAAACGAATGAATTGAAGAAAACACGGTATGCATTTCCGTCGCGTTAACGTCGTTCGAAAATCAACCGCCGGAAGTGTTGCAGTCACGTGACCGCATCATATGACAGCAGGTTGATCAGGCGCGTGAGTGCCTTCTGCTTGATCCCAGCCCAGTTCGTGGACACTCACCGACTCGCCCGACAAATCTCGAGCAACGAAGTCGCACATAATGACGAATTCACGATTAGTTTTTTCATGGATATTGGGACTTGCGTTAGTCTACAATACCCTGCCCGTCGACGCCGGTGATGCTGTGCCAGTTTTGATATGGGACGGCGAGGCCACTGGCTCGCCTTCGATCTCCGTCAATCCGCTGCAAAAAACCTCCCAAGTGGAATTCGAAAACATCGTGATGAAAAAGGTGGGCGGCTCCCAGAGACCCGTCCTCGTCTTCGTCAGGGACAATCTATGCGTCGAGGACTTCACTCAACACAAAGAGGTATGCACGCCGCTCCAAATTGGGCCATCCCAGCGTACCCTGCTTTCCCCGTAACCACCCTAAGCACAAACTTCTCTGCGTGCATTTATCTCCTCCGAGCACAAAATATTCTGCGTACATTGATCGTCTCGAAGAGCAAAATATTCTGCTTGCATTTGTCGCCTCCGAGTGCAAAATATTTTGCGTACATTTATTGCCTCACTGTGCAAAATACTCTACGTATATTTAAGGCCTCGAGGCACAAAATATTCTGCTTGCATTTATCGCCTCAGACCACAAAGTATTCTGTGTGTATTTAAGGCCACGGAGTACAAAATATTCTGCTTGCATTGATTGCCTCAGACCACAAAGTATTCTGTGTGTATTTAAGGCCACGGAGCACAAAATATTCTGCATGCATTGATTGCCTAGGAGCGCAAAATACTCTGCGTATATTTAAGGCCTGGTGGCACAAAATATTCTGCTTGCATTTATCGCCTCAGACCACAAAATATTGTGTGTGTATTTACGGTCACGGAGCACAAAATATTCTGCTTGTATTTGTCGCCATGGAGCACAAAATATTCGGTGTACATTTATTGCCTCAAAGTCCGACATTTTCAAAGCTCAAACAATTCTGCTTGCATTTATCACCTGGCAGTACATTTATTCATTGTATCGCCCGACCTCTAATCTTCCAAAATTTACAGGGACTCATGCACCTTAAGGACGGCGGTACGCTGATCTACCTCCCAGCGGTCGACTCGCCTTTGTCCGTATTCAAGAATTTACCATTCTACAATCAGACGATGGAGGAGGAACTGGAATCAGTATCCGATGGTCAGCTCGTCATAACGATGGCCGCGGACCTCGACGCCATCTCCGAGACCTTCAACATGGTCAAGGCTTCCAGCCCCAAGCTCATTGCCGCGCTCACCGGAAGGTCGTGCAGTTACAGCAGATCGGAGCGCGAGCGCGTCAGGAGAGCGGCCGACGAACCACCGACTGCGGAGCCCGCTTCGGAGGCTTTCAATGTAACGACGGGGAGAATCCTGCTGTGGGCGAGCAAAACGCCGACCTTGAAGACCTCCGACTCCACCGACGTCGTCGTCGATTTCGAGAGCGTCGTTCAGGAGGGAGAAGGAACGGCGGAGTCGCCTCTGCTGCTCAATTTCGAGTACTCCGTGAAGAATACGAGCGCCCCGATGAAAGTCAATCTCTTCCTGCTTTTCCCGGTTAAATCGGCAGGCTACTACTATCCCGAGGCCATTTATCAGGAGGGAGACAAGAACATGACCTTGGAGTCGAGATTGGACTTGTCCTTTCCCTACAATTTTTCGTACCATTGCTCGCACAACGTCGCTTTCTCGAACAAGTCCGTCAGCTTCGACATCACCGATTTTCAAGTGCAAATCGACGCCAAGCGATTCAGCGACGCTTACGACTGCGTCGGTTTCACGAGCATTCCCATATGGGCCGGAATATTCGTTACGGCGATTCTCGCGATGATAATGATCTGGGGTCTCACCATGATAATGGACATCCGCACGATGGATCGATTCGACGATCCCAAGGGAAAAACCATCACCATCTCCACCTCGGAGTGAAGTCAATGAAAAATTTTACGCTGTAATCACGAATATGTAAATATACTCATGTAAGTCCTGTATATTTCGATGATGTAGATTGTTTTGCGGTAAGATCGCGTGTTCACGGGAAAAAAAAAATTACGAAACTTACGACCGCTGAGTTTGTATCTCTATGCAAGACCGCGAAAGTCACTGAAGCACTGAAGATCCTACTGTAATAAAAAAAAACGAGATAAGAAGAATTGTGAAGGAACTAATAAGATATATGAAATGTTGCGATGCGAGCAAGGTGGTGGTTGTCCTCTTTTAATTACGATCGGTATTATCCGTTCGGAATTCGTTAAGCGCTCGGCGATACCACTGCTTTCAGTATTTTTTAATCATCGAACTCGGCGAACCGCTCGCGAGTTCAACGCTAACGCTCCGCATTCTACTGATTGCGAGTGTGGAACAGTATGGTGGATAAAATAATGTATGTATAGTTTATTTCGAGTTCATTCCGTGCACGGCTCTACGTCGTCATCAAAGTTCTTGTACCGTTGCGCGTCTGTGCGTTACGCGTTTCTGGTAAACGTAGGGTTGTAAGCGTACGCGAATTGTATAACATGTATCGTTAAATGTCTATTCATGATATAATAAAGTAGCAGTTACGTTGAACTAATTGACGAATTTATTAACCAGTCGTTTCAGTCTTTTTCATAGTACTCTCAATTGTACGTTGATATAGACAGATGATTGATTTATATGGGGCATTTTTATATGACTGAACTAAGTCGTAAAAGCTCACTGACTTTTTATTAGTTTTTAAAAATTTTAATTGTTTTTGTTTTTTTAAATGAGCTTATTGATCGCCACAATCTAAAAATCTAAAAAATCTTGTGTCATATATAAAACAAATTTAAGATTAAACTGGAGTGGGCCAGCGTTATTTTCTATTTTTTTCTAATGTTTTTCGAAAACAATGAAAAAATTGGAATAAAAAACTAGCCAATGATTGGTTATTGCTGGACCAATTGTACATTTTTGGGAATTTTCTTAGATCTTGCCGAAGTTTTTTCACTTTACAAAAAATAAAAAATCATCGGAGAAATCTAAAACCATCGTGTACGGAAGCAAAGTTATAGTTTCAAACAAATCCGAGATGACTGGTTTGAAAGTTGGTAAAATCCCGTCCGCTTTCAACTTTAGCATATTTCCGTTCATCTGTATTTCCCTGTGTGTAATGTAAGTCCGATAAAATGCTTGACTTAACACAAATTGTCATATGACAATATAAATATAACAAAGTAGCCAGTTACGATGAACTAACTGACGAATTTATTAATCAGTCGTTTCAGTCTTTTCCATCGCAGTTTCAATAATACATTGATATAGGAAGATGATTGATATATGTATAGAGCACGTATATAAAACATGTAAATATTAAAACGAATGCGTCGAAACGCCTTTGGCTTCTCACGGCTGACACGCACGAACGTCCATCCCATGTATCACAACGAATACCATCGAGTACGGTGGCAAAGTTATAGCTTGCGACAGATCCGAGATGACTGGCTTGAAAGGTGGCAAACTCCCGTCCGCTTTCAACTTCAAGATATTTCCGTTCATCTGTATCTCACTGTGTAATGTAAAGACAATAACACGTTTGAATCTAGCACAAATTATAGGATAACCCTAGCGGATCCGAACAACCGAACGGTTTCGGTTGCGTTACAGTTGCTATTTGTTCGCTTTTCGGCCCAAAGTTACGTTTCGGTTGGAAATTAAGGACTTCGGTTGATTTCAGTCATCTAGCAACGGACACATGCATCTGAAATGCAACCGTAGCTTTTTTAGTCGGAAATGGGTTGCTTTTTAGTTACTTTTAATTTTTTCGTTTTGCTTTGACAATATCCAAGTGTAGCTTTGTGGACATTTTATTCTCTATTCCCGTCTCAGTATGCGCAAACATATCTAAAACGTCACGACAAGTTATTTGCATGAAATGTCAGTATATCGTATCTTGTCGATGCGCTGGCGGTCGTAATTTTTACAATACTGGCTTAAAATTTGGTCCACAAGAAGACGGCGATTAAAAAATTGTTAAGGTTGAATTTAGAGCGACACCGTTAAACGGTTTCCAATTTGTGGCATTGTGGATTTTGATTTTATGACTTATTCATGGGTTTGTTGTGAGTCCCAGAATGACTGAAAGGAGTTGCTTTTCGGTTTTCGTGGATTGCTCGGATCTGCTAGGAAAATAGTCGCATCCGATCTACGTACCTCGATGTTAAATGATCGGAAGTGAGAGTATACGAAAATGCTTTGGCGCCTCTTCTCGTCGCCGAGTGAATGCCCTGTACGGAGACTTTGGCCGGCGCTGGATCCAGATTTACGCCGTACACAGTGACGGCGGGAACCCGACTGATCAGGGCCCTTTCCGGCGTGCAGTGCGCGTAAAGTCGCACTTGTGCGAAGTTGTTCGCAGTCACTAATTTTAAGACCTTCTCGGATACGAACTGCTTGAAAATTACACTGACCCACCAGTCGGGATTGGGTGTAATGTCTGGTCCGACCATGGCGTAATTACCGCCGTAGAGGGATTGTCTGACGACTACAGCGAGACCAGTTGAAGCGCTGTATCCGAGCTTGTCCAGCCACAGGAATCCAGCCACGTATCTGTCCGACAAACCTGGAGCACCTCCCCCGTAGGCCGTACTAGTTTCCGCTGTGAGAAATGAAATTTAACGTGATTAAGAATGCATTATACATACATTCCCAACCCAAAGTTTAATTCGACACAAATTTGGCTGGGATCGTACGTGTGAAGGATCCTTAAGGTAGTACTAGCACAATGACTGACGCCGCCTAAGTTGGAAAGAAAAAAGACAAAGATTACAAACACTTCTTGATGAGAAAAAAATCTGAAAAAATTCTAGCTTATAAAAGGTGCTGAAAAGATTGTTTGTGCATAATAATAATTTCAGAATATTCATAACAAGTTACTGAAAAAAAAAAAAAAATTGTGCAGCAAATTACCCGGCAACCAAATTTTTTTTTATTACGAAAATGATTTGCTAATTTTTCTGAATACGTATGAATTTTTTCAGAATTTTATCTAATACTTGAAAATTACGATTTTAAACAA
>JAPYZC010002746.1:0-13767 GCA_030522665.1 Ichneumoninae sp. A BG-2022a | reverse complement strand
ATACAGACAATGCTTCCTCATAGAAGAAGCTTCGCGAATTTCAATTTTCAACTTTTATGAAGAAGCGATATGAAAATTTCAATTTTCAGCTTTTTTTTTACCAACAAACCCGCGAATCTAACGCTTCGGCATCCAATAGTGTATCATTAACCTACTCTTAGGTATTCAATTAAAAAATTTCAAGCAGAAAGTAGCACGGAATTGCGAACACCGCCTCTTTAAACACAGACGAAATTGGGTAAGAATTTGGGCCGCGATGGGGTCAATTGTAACGGGTAGTGGGGTAATTTATAACATCCTCCTGCACCAACGAAATCCCTCGCCGATCGCGATTAAGAAATAGAACGGAGGTGCATTATCATAGAAAAATAAAAATAAAAATTAGAAAAATTTATTAGCCGGCTAAGCCGTTTTTGCCGGCCTAACTGTATAGCCCTACTATAAATGTTATAGTCTACAATTGGTTGGTTATAAATTATAAGAGCGTTATTCGCTGATTACTTAGAATGTAAGAATAAAATATATGGGTATTGGTATTGATATTGGAAGAAATTAATTATTGTTGGTACAATTGACCCGGATCGACTGTTACAATCGACCCCAGACATGATTATTACCAACGTTACTGTGGCATCGGTTAATAATAGACTGAAACGGATCGTCTCATCGATCAAAATGTTTCGCAAAAGTGTACCTTTCAACTCCTTGTGTTTGTTTGCACTAATATTTTGTACTGTGTTGCCTAGCTGACGCGATCCGTACAGCCGAAAAATCACTTCTGCACTCGCGAATCACATTTGCTTTCGGCGGATTGGTATTTTTGAAAACTCAGCTATGAGGTGATTACACGGCCATAAGGTGATGTCTATAATGTTACTCACTTCATATCCGATGCGTACTGTCATACGGAGCGTTGCGCGGCCGCTGGTTACAATTAACCCGTGTTACTTTTGTCCCCGGTCTCCCCTACCGTGTGTAACGATGCATTGAGAAAAAGAATTGGTTGGATTAACCAAAAGTCACGGTGGCATACGTTCAAAGCTGTTATTTGTTTGGCGCAAATGAAGTGTGTTTCCTTAAACAATTATTTGCTTAAATTTATTCAAAATTTATCGATTGAACCAAACATTTTTGTTGTATCAACCAAATACACCTTTGAACGTATGTCACCGCGCAATTACTTAATCCAACCACTTCTTTTGCTCAGTGTGTGGGCAATCATGCTGTCTGGCTGCGCAGACCCTCTCTGCGCACACGGTGTCACCGATCCCCCTTGCGTCGGCTGCACGATAACTACCTTTAACGATATCGATAACTTCGATTTATGCAAATCCGGATGGGAAACTCGCCACTGTGAAGAAAAGTCATAACCAGTATATCGAGAACCAGATCCTTTCACTGCGACACTAATGAATTCAGTTTACAATCTTAGTTCGCAGATCACAATACATATATGCGAAGTAACTCAAACACACTGTGAGAACTAAGAAATGCAAATACTCCAGGAAGTTGAACGCTAAATGTTTGTAGTTTACCTCAAACAATTGACCTCTTCGATCCAGTTTATCGCCAATACGACCTCGTCAAATTTCTATATCGAGATATGCTTTCGCCTTCTCAGATCCAATGAATCGAAACGATCCGGAAGAATGTTGTCACCGTCCGCCTCACCAGAAGAATCCCTACTGCAACGAGATTGTAATCCCGGAGGACGACTATTTCTACCGACTATTCGGCGTTCGTTGCATGGACTTCGTGCGAGCCTTTCCAGCCCCCAGGCCTGGATGTCGTCTGGGATCGCGTGTACCTTTCAATCTTCTCACCGGAGTCCTCGACGGGAACACGGTGTACGGTGTCTCCGAGAAATTTTCCAGGTGAGACAAACGATATGCACGAGACCGCCCACATATAGTTTGATTAATGCCCGAGACCGCTGATGGACCTCGATGAAAAACGCCTTCTGTGAGATCGTTGGTCGAATCCTCGCTGTTTACACCTTGGTCTCGATCCCCGTGATTGATCTACTCCTTCGGGACAGCGCCGTAAATATTCACCGACTTTTACGATCAATGAAGTGACCCAGAACTTTCGGCCTTACATGGAACTCTCACTTATGAACGATAGTATTACGCAAAACTTGCGTAAAAGGTATCGCAGAAGTACCTGCCCTCGACGTCCCCGTCTAGTTTACTCAAAAATCGTTCGGAAGATAATGAAAAAATTTGAAATATGACCGAACGACACGTGTCCGCACAGTGCAGTATTGGCAAAGTAGACGCAGGATCGGTTTGTCTGAATAGAGGTGGCCGACGTCAGTCAGAACCACGGTGAAGTCGCCGCGGTTCGCCAACTTAAGGAGTCTCCCTACCTTACATCCGTTACGTCAGCGTCCGAACAATAAATCAGACTACGGCTCCGTATGCTCCGGGGCCCGCGTTCTATATTGCTCTAAGACACAACACACGCCGCTTCCACTTTCTATGCCGTGAGTTACGAGTACGCGGTTTACTATACTCCGAAAGTTGCTCAACACGTATGCTGGTTCTCCAGGCCAGAGGAGAGACACTTTGCCTCGGTAGCGCTGCAGGAAGGGATTCACGACTGTTTTCAATACTCCGCCAGTCGTACCCAAACTATCGCGGCAATACCTGTAAACTCAAACCACAATTCAATTATTCC
Organism: Ichneumoninae sp. A BG-2022a; assembly: GCA_030522665.1. NCBI lineage: Eukaryota > Metazoa > Arthropoda > Insecta > Hymenoptera > Ichneumonidae > Ichneumoninae sp. A BG-2022a. Next base: position 11,088 of record JAPYZC010002746.1, on the reverse strand, counting down.
GTACGAGCTGGTGTAAATCATCCCTTGCCTCTCGAACACGGACTGACGGCAGACTTCGCGATATACATAAATACACCTCTCAAATGGCCCTGAACAATATTGCCAACCGTTTATCATTTAATTTGTGGCTCTATATAGATCTTTATTGCAAACAGGGGTCGTGCAAACGTCCCGCCTCAACGAGATTGAGACATGAGAATATTCATTATTTGCTATTGTGTTTTTAACATACAGAAGTAAATAATGGATAGCCTAAAAAACAATTCTTACGAAACTGACTAACGTTCCGCATTTTCAGAAAACTCCGAACGGGTTACGGCGGTCTCCTTCGCATGAATCCAGTCTTCTCCGAATACGGCCTCAAGGACCTTCTTCCTCTTAAGCTGGACATCCCCGACGAGGGTTGCACTCGTCCGAATCGTTCAATGTACTGCTTCGAAGCTGGTAAGATAACGATTATTGTTCTTTTTATCTTTTCGAAATTTGTCACTATTCGTCATGAATGAATAACAAGCTTGTAAAAGATACGGGCTTTGGCTTTGCAGAGCCTTGTGCAAGAGCAAAACGTGAACATTATTCTATCACCCGAGTCGATGTGACATATCATGGTGAGGTCAAAGTGCGACAGCGGAGAAATATATCTTAAATGAATTGGCGAGCTATATAGATATACCATATGTACCTATATGAACATGGACAAGGTACAAGGAAAGTGCGTGGCAATCAGTTACATGAATTATAAATTCTTAGTGCACAACGGTGCGAATTTACTGCCTCAATGCCTCGGGAAGTGTTTCACGCGCTCGGTCGGTTAAATCGTTTTTTTCTACTTTGCATGTGTGCTGGCAAAGTGGAGGGGGTGTAACTTTTCCGGGACATTAAGTGACTTGTAATCGACAAGTTCTACGTTCCGTTATTTTCACGGAATCCTGTATACAATATGTCACGATTGATCGAGGGCGTTCCGCAGAACAAGAAATCCACTGCTCCCCACGTGTCAGACATGAATTTTAGCGCCTCCAACTTCAAATGCGATCGCGGCTGGCGCGGTCGAACCACTGCGCCTCTACTTTCTAATCGCACAACTGCGTGCCTGTTCCCTCGCTTCGTTACGTCGATACCTTATATGGGTGAAAAATGAATCGTTTATGAGTGTGACACTGTGTAAAACGCGCGCCGAGGGAGTCGTAATTGCATTTTGTTGCACCGTCATATTAAAAACAACGATCCAGTTTATGACCACTAACTATCAACTAATTTACTTAAATTCTTATGAAATCAATTTTTTTTGTTTTTTGAAATGGAATCATTGAATCAAAGTTTCTCCATACTCGGTTAAAAACTTTCAACAAAATTAAATTACAATAATAATAATAATGATAATAATAAATAATGAAATTATTAATTAAATCACTAATTTTAATACAAAAGTGTTCTGATAGTGTATATAAGTATTGTTGTACGCGATACGGTTGTTGGCACTGAACCAGTGATTGCCGATTCCTCTATGGTCCAATGACTGTACCGATTAATCGAACGCAAGATTATTCAGCGTCGGTTCTTACAATCAGCAAGCGCGAACGGTGAAACCCGTACCAGCCGCAATTATTTTGCCTCGAGGCAACATGCTGTGGCGACCGAGTTTATGCAGTCACGCGCATGTAAACCGCATTTCCAGATTACCGTGCATGTCGTCATCAGCTACGACGGGACACACACTAGACCTACTGACAGAATTCTTACCCTTATTCGGACTATTTATCATAAAGGGAAAAACTACGGGAATTGCCTTATTGGGGAAAATCTAGGAAACAACGTAAACACAATAGGGTGGGCTGTGCAACGTTCAATGGGAATTCCCTCAGTTACGAATCTTCCGAAGGATTTAATTTTCCCAGAAAATTTCCAGGGGTTCCCAAGAACAGAAAGCTTGTGACGTCGATAACGTAGACAGAACAGCAAGGAAAATTATTGCCCCCGACTACTTTGCTCTACTCTACGGTTAATATCAAGGCGAACGACTGCACAGGGATGAAAGTCAAGTTGTCGTTTCAGTCATTTGAATACCATGAAACGCATGAAGCGTGTAGTACAAGATAAACGAATTTTCGCCAGCTGTGAATGCACGGAAACAAATTTAGCGACAGACGATGACGAACTTTTGCCAGAGAAGAATCGGCGAATATAGAACTGACCAGGCTGATTCTAAGGAATTGAAGAGCGATGTACAGCCGAATCTTGACGTATCTCCTTACATATGTCAAAATAGAACGTTTGAAGCTGATTTCTTCCTTTTAGCTGGTCTAGAAACGTTGTAAGCGGAATTTATAGATTTTATATGTTTCTCGTGTAAGAATTGCTCGTAACTTTTTTATAGCAAAAAGTAAAAAGATAATCGAAAAGTCGATATGTTTGGTGCAATGCAGGATTGAATACAATCGAAATTTATAAATACCGAGTGAATTTGATTTTTCTGTCGAAATTGTCCAGGTGAGATCCGGGTGAACGAACAACTGGTACTCACATGCATGCACACCCTTCTCGCCCGAGAACACAACAGAGCTGCCAAGGCACTGTCCCAAGTGAATCCTCACTGGGACGACGAGATTACGTTCCAGGAGGCGAGACGCATTGTCATCGCTGAAATTCAGCACGTAACTTACAATGAATTCCTGCCAATTCTGCTCGGCAAAGATGTCATGGAGAAGTTTGGTCTTATTCTCGAAAAGCACGTGAGTGTTGTTAAACTATGCTGGGTGTTTTGTGTCTCTACCTGGAAGTGTTTAATGTTTTCCCAACATTTTGAACAATTTTGTTACCAGGAATATTGGGACGGTTACGATCGCACTGTAAACCCTGGAGTCATCGATGCCTTCGCAGCTGCCGCCTTCAGATTTGGCCATTCGCTTCTTCCCACTGCAGTTGAGAGATGGAGCAAAGCGCACAAATTTATCGGTAAGTTGGAAAGTCATGGTTAAGAAAACAATGCATTGGTCTTCGGGGCAAAACAAGTGCCTGGCAGAAATTTTATTAAGTTTCAATGTCTACAAGGCTTAAAATCCTAAAATACTTTAAGCTCAACACTATTTTATGATTTTGAACAATTTTAGGAAAAATATAACAATTAACAAAATGAAGACCCACCATTAGGATAAGACAATCTCAGCTCTCTATCTTGAATTCAACCGAACGTTTGAACTTTCTCGATTTATAACTGTTAAAAAATAAACAAATTACGCAGCATCCAAGAGATTGTCGGATCTCATCAGAAGACCGTGGGATTTGTACCGTGCCGGTGTCCTAGACGAATATTTCATGGGACTCATGAACCAAGTTGCTCAAGCTATGGACGACTCGATCACCCAAGAGGTCACTAATCACTTGTTCAAAAAAGTTGGTGCCAGATTCGGCATGGACCTCGTTTCCCTGAACATGCAACGCGGACGAGAGTTCGGTATTCCGGGTTACATGGAGTTCCGGTAAGTTTTTCATTTTCAGTTAATAAAACCTTAAAAAACTGTATCCCTGTACAAACGATTGTTTCATTCACCAGGAAATTCTGTGGTTTGCCCGATGCCAATACCTTCGAAGATCTCTTCGGATCTATGCCGAACGAAACAATTACACGTTACAGCTCGATATTCCAGTGAGTGTTCATCTCTGTGTGGTGCTTTTTATTTAATTTACATCTCCACTGCCTGCCTGGCAATAGGCAAATATAATTATTCATTTCCAACCAATTATTTATTAAATTCGGCATTGTGTATCTTCCAGGCATCCTTCAGACGTCGATCTCTGGTCCGGCGGTGTCTCGGAAAGGCCGCTGCCCGGCAGTATGCTCGGGCCCACGTTCGCCTGCGTAATAGCCACGCAATTCAGTTATTCTCGTCGCGGTGACAGGTTCTGGTACGAACTCCCGAATCAGCCATCGTCCTTCACTCTCGGTACGATCCTTTCCAATTGCATATGTACCGTATATTCCAGATCGTTGCCGCAGCGCAAGCCGTTGTCCAGCCAATTAAAAACAACGATCGGTATTTTGCCCTCTCTTGAAACGAGATCGAGCCAAGCCTTGACGAAAAAAATCAAATAAAATTACGTCCCTACTCTGCTGCCGTTTCTGTCGCTGCACCTTCTGATCTCTCGGTTCACTTCTCTGTCCACAGAACAACTGAACGAAATTAGGAAAGCGAGGCTCGCGAGGCTCATTTGCGACAATACCGATCTCATCGATACGATACAGCTCTATCCGATGGTTCTGCCTGATCACGAAATGTGAGTGTCAATAGTTATTGGAAATCAATTGAGAGAGACGAGGATGATGCTCGGTCAACCTATGCAGTACTTCGCATGTTGCTGATAAAAGTGCATTATTTATTTGATGAGCCAAAAATGTTATTGCTGGCATGTTTACTGTCAGAATTCCAGATTCCAGAAGTCGCTTATTTAAATAATAAATGAATAAAGTACTCGTTTATTTAATTAATATATTTAAATAATATGTAAGTACGAAATAACTAATTTCTGGTGGTCGTATTCACTACCCTATATATACTTCGAGTATACTACCCTTGAAGTATATAGTATATTATATACTATATACTTCGAGATCTTGAAGTGATATTATAAGCTTTCTTAAGGACGATGTTTCGTTACATTCCCAAAAGTGAGATTCAAAATCATATGTATTCTGATAAATTGACAAATCATTTTTGGCAAAAAAAATTTAAGTTGCCGATTTTTTGTTGACCATTTTTTTTCTCTAGATTGGTAATAACTATAATTCATAGCATCTCCCGAATGATTGATTTTTTCAAATTTTTATCCCGTTAAGAAGTATTCAAAGTACTCTCCGAATCTCACTTTCGACTGGCAGCGTAACGAGATCCACTTCTTAAACCGTTTTTGATCACATCCAAGAACCGTGTAATTTCGTATTCTTAGCCAATGTGTAATTAACTGAAATTTATTATAAATTTGCCAACAGCAATCCCCGCGTGCCTTGTCGAAGCGGAGTTTTGCCCGGCATCGACTTCAGTAAATGGGCCGAGTACCCAACGACGAGTCACGCAGCTCAATACGTGAGTAACATTGCGCAACAGTACGGCAACTTGGGAAAATAAGTCTGTCACTTGGTCATCATCAACCATTATTACTTCCTAGTTGTTAGATGAATGGAAAATTCGATTGAAGTAGATGAAAATTTATAACACCGAAGAATCAATTAATGCCAGAATTGGAAAGCACAAGAGCACTGGTGTACCATTGTCATCGAGAATATAGTGTAGAGAATCATATTAGTGGCATGCATGCAAGTATTAATTACGATCCGTCCGTGCTTTTCTCCAGGGTAATTAATTGATAATTAAATATACGTCGATCGTTAAATGTATTTTCGCGTAAAACTGTGTGTTCATTGTCTCGCTATATGTACCTCAATGAAGAGACCCACGTACAGTATTCGTATGTATGTACCAACAGCAGAGTGTAACAAGACAAAGAACGTAGTCGTAAATATCAAACTAATTTGATGTTTCTTTTACTTAAAACAACTCAATTAAATATCTCGTGGCATGAGTAAACTTAGCGTAAGCACGTGAGTAGAAATATCGATAGTACATTGTAATAGAGATTAGAACACCGAGTGTTTTCACACCTTGATACCTGTCGAATACTCTGCTTTTATCAACAACAACAAAAAAACACATATGAAGGGCCCGCGATTCTGATCGTTCTGGAATGTCTCGATAGTCTCGATTAAACTCTTCACATCATACTTACACGAACATCACCATTTTTTCTCATCATTAACTATTCGTCACTAACGATCCCGACCGATTGGCATTTTTTTTTGAGTGTACCTAAACTGGTTTTTGCGCAAATTGTCTTTCAAGTGTACTGACATCGTTAATAATCCAAGTAAACGCCACTTTTTAAACAACTTTACATAACACTCTTTCAAGAGCTTCCGTTTACTTATATGTCATTTTTTTACCGAGGTCGAATTAGGACACCGCATTTTATCATGCATCAAGTTAAAATTAAACTAAATTCCGATTTCTTGTTATCATTGAACATGCCGTGTTGTGCCATAGAAATTGGCGGACGAGCACTTGCTCGACGATGCCGAAAGTCCGGTGAGCAAAGATAAGCACCGGACGCGTTACGGCCACGTTGAACGAGCCTTTGGTATCTTCCTCGAGAACATTAACAAGATCTCGTCGTATCTCGGACTCGCGGACAAGTAGAGAACACGTGGTTGGGCGCATGAGCCAGAATCATCGTCGTCGCAGGTCCTGTACAACACAACACATCAACATTACGCTCACCTTAGACACTACGTGTATGCTTAATGAAAAATATTTTTTTTAATATTATCATAAACTATAATGTAAATACACACGCGGCAGTTTCAAAGATTGCAAAAAATTTTCTGCGCAACGATAATTCAAGATAGCATAAACATATTATAATGTGACGTGGGGCGAGAACAGTCAAGAGTTGAGTTATTTCTCGATAGCAAATATTTTTGTCGAGATTTTTTCATTACTCATTAATCATTTTTTTTTACCACTTATCGACGTTGATAAGTACATAGTATATATCGTTTATATTCAGCATTGTACATAATAATAATCGTCTAGAAATAAAGTCTCTTTCACGAGAGTGCCATGAATCAAGTGTTCACCTGTCTTTTTGTGGATCTTCGTATTCCAGCACTGTAGTAAATACTTTATGTAGTACTGCTGCGGTTTCGCACAGATATGATCAGCACAGTATTGTATTGTTCGTGAAGTATTGGTATTTACAATATCAAAGGACGTTTCTCTGAAACTATGCACTGGTAGGAAAACCCAAGGTATCAGAATTATACACAGTAATTTTCATACAAAATTCCTCGTAATAATAATCAAATTTTTTTTTTAGAGCACGAGATTTGAAGCTTCGCTTCCCCCACCGATTGTATACGATAGACTCAATCGAATAAGCTGGATGTCGGTTTTGAGACGTAAGAAATATGTAGCTCCACGATCTTCAAGACCGACCTTGAGCGTAATCTATCGTGTTAAAAAAGGAGGCAAAGGAATCAATGCTTCAAGACAGAAGTCCAAAAGAACATCAGCTTCGTGGAAGTTGATAAATTATTTGCGCCCAAAGAATGACGATAAAAAATTTGCAAAAAAATCAACCGTCGAGAACGCAAGAAGAAGACCGAAGCGAAATATAGATTTCCCGACCGAATCTGTCAGAACAGTGAAACCGGTTGAAGCCCCGAAACATCAGAAACGTTCGAAAACAACAAATATCCAGGAAACTCCTAATCGTCTTCTTTCGATACTCCAGAATTTGAAATATGCCCCCAATTTAGCGATGTTTTACCGTCACCCGGAATTGTCCGTCGAAGAGCAACACCAACAGCAGAATAAAAATATGAAAGAACCTTCCAAGAGTCGGTCGGCCCGAGAAGAAAATCGGCCCTCCAGATTGAAAGCTTCTACGACCCAGTACAACCCTGTTTTCAAGGAATGCAACGACACGACTGCGGCAAGTGAGGTCGAGGACTTGAACGTACCTCCACCGAGACCGAAATCCTTGAAGCCCAGACAGCCATACATTCCGGATATAGATCTTCCAGCGAAAAACCATTTCGATCTCTCCTCCCGCAAATCTATCGATCCACAGATATACGATGAAAAACGCGGGTCTGCAAAGATCGACGAAGAACCCAGGCAAATTAAGAGACCAAAATCATCGGAGATTCATTCAGCATCCTCCAAAAATGCCACTCCGAAGAATGGTACTTATGTGAACCTTCGGGACCACCAAGAGGAAGCAAAGAAGATGAGTGTCCCAGAAGGTAGTAGAAATAAGGTTTCTCCCACTTCTTCGTCGTCCGGACTTTCCAAGAATCCGAAGGACATGCAACGCTACAATCCGGACAATATACCGTACGTAGAGGTGCCCGATTACACGGACCAGCGTGAAGAAAGCTTGGACGAAGACGACCGTCGAGTAGCTAAGGAGCGATACAGAAATGGTAAGGACGAAGGTGAGGATGAAGACAAACTTGGAACAACATTGGGTAGTGACGATGTCGTCGACCCGGATACACCGGACGCGAGTGACGCGCTGCCGGATTCGGGGAAAAACGCGTCAAGAACGTCGCCAACGGTGCCCAGAAATAAAGCAACGGGTAAGAGTGGAAGTTTACAGGAATATCGCAAGGATGTTGATAGAGAAAAAAGACCAGACTCAGTAGATAAACCGCCGTATTCAAGCCAGGAGGACGCGGCCGAAACGAGCAAGGATCACTCGGGTGAAAAGTCAAAGGATGGAATAACCGAAAATCCTGAAGTTCTGGGACACCCAGTTGCTCCGCAAGGGGGCACGAAGACCGAAGATTACAATGATAGGTCGATAGAAGATGCAAGTACAAACGAAAATGACGATGAATCCCAGCGTACAGTCAATTTCCAACCAGTTCATTTCGACATTAACGAATATATCAAACCATTCGATTATTCTAAGTTATTCGGGGGAGAGAGGAAGAAATCGAATGACGAATCGAGTGATTCTTCTACGGATGATTCTCGAGAAGAGGCTGGCAGCGAAAGAACCAACAGCGATGATACGACGAAGTTTCCCGATCGTTTTTCTGGCCGATACAGAAAACCATCTGAAAACGAAACGTTTTTCAAATTCGATGTTGAGAAGGAGGACAGCGATGAGGATGTTAAAGAATTCTCGATCATCAAGCCCGAGGAGTTTTCTTTCGGAACCAAGGATTTCTTCAAACCGATCTCGGCTGAGGAACGCGAAAAATCCGATCGCTTTGCCAGCAAATCCGATTTCTTATCTCGTTTTTTCAGCGACACAAGTGATGAAAGTGACATAAGTGATGACAGTGACACGAGTGATCGCAGAGACACACGTGATCATAATGACAAAAGTGATCACAGAGACAAGACCGAGGGTGAAAAACCGCATGACACTTCGGGCAAGGTAAAAGAAGAAGAAGCATACAAGACATTGTCGACCAGCTTGGAGCAGAAGGAGCAGGTTCCTAAATTCGAAGATGACCAGATCAAGGAAGCGAAGAAAGACGACGTAGCTCGTCCTCGAGAGTACAATAACTTTTGGACCCTGGAATATACTTTTCCACCCGAAAAAATTAATCACGAACTTCGAAAGGAAAGTACCGAAGAAAAAAATAAGAAAAATAGACATTTCTCTTCAAAAACAAAATAGGTGACTTGTAAATCTTGATAATTTGGCTCATCAATACAGATAGAGATAGAGATTGGAACACATGGCTGACTGTCACATCATTGTCGCACCAACTGCGCGAAGAGTCGGTTAATTCATATGCTAGGTTCTGATCAGCATTTTCCTGCATCTGCGGCCGAAAAAGATTTCTCTTCCTATTACATGTTTATCGCATGTGACGATTTGTCGGAACACTGCCCAGTTTCGAATCTAACCATTAGGTCATTTATTCGAGAATGGACTGACAATGTATGCTAAAAGATTATGCGGAGGATACTATTACTCTTTATTTGCTACGGATCGGTATTTACTTCGACTCAGTGCGTACTACGATGTTTACTAAGTTCAACTGATCCCAGTGAACACATCTTATTGCGGCATAATAACATGCAAGTTATATGTAATGTAGCAATGTTACTTTTGTGGTACATATAAGGGATATGACAGCGACGTTATATGTAATGTTTCGATTCTTATATGCAGATAATGGAACTATTATACGTAGGTGTAACATTACAGTATTATGTATAAAAAGAAGTTGAAAATTGAAATTATTATATCGCTTTCGGATTTGTAGGTTGGTCGGCTAAGCCGTCTTAGTCGACGAAACTATTTTAGCCGGATAATCCGTTTTAGTCGGCCAAGTGCATAAAATTGTGCAAGCAATTGTAATTTAGTCCATAAAGGCCAACCGAATCGTCTTCAGCGCGCAAATACGTCGGAATACGTGGCCGTCAATTTAAAAAAAGAAAGACAAAAATTCGTCAAAAAATTGCAATTTCGAGTCCATTTTAATCAAACGGCACGATAAAACGATTCTAAAACTTCGGACAAAGCCCTATATTGTATATTTTTTCCCGTAGAACGGGGTATCGAGACGAGATATCGACATTTGAAAATAACGAAAATCGACATTTTCGACGACAGCTATATTCGATGTATTTTTTGCCCGCTGATCACGAATATAAAAATTATTTTACTCCGAACCCAATCTGAATAGAATAGAATATTTCTTTATTTGTTTTAGGTGTACACCTTTTACAAATTTGTTAAATGGCTTAGCCTTTAACAGCAATAAACATTTTAGTGCTTAGTATAACATGCATACATACGAATAAGATTAAAGTAAGAGGAACACATATGTAGCACGTGCCACTAGAATAGACTTTAGTCAACCCGAGAGAACAAACGAACGATCGTTGCAGCTGGCAGCAACAAAGTAAAATATCTTCTTACGTCATCCGCCGACAGAAACTGAAGACTAGTAGGGAACACAAAGTTCTCAAGGAAGTTATCTCTGTGGGGCTGAAATAATGGGCATTCAACAAGCAGATGATAGACGGATTCGGCCACGAACAGCTGGCAGCAAAGACATCGCTCTTGCCCGCTAAAACTATAAATAAACTTTTTAATCTTTAAATTAAAATTGTGGTGACTCGCTAGCCTACATTGTGCGATTTCTCTTGTATGTGCTAAGGGAGCTCCTGCTTTCAGGTAACTCTCACAGCTTAACCCATTCAGCTGTTTGATCTCTATGTATGTTCGACTATACGAAGATAATAAAATTTTTACCGCGTCGGCTCGAAAACGTGAGTTCGTGACAACTTCAATCACCGTGGGAATACCAATTCTAAGTTGGGCCGGATACATTGGCTCGAGAATATGCTGTAAATGAAATTCAGTCAGAGCAATCTTAAGTTTAGAAAACCAATTGTACTTAATTATATTTTTATATTTATTGTTCCAATTCCACCGTATACCCTTTCGGGTTTTTACGGACCCCATCCCGATTCCCCCCTATCACTCCCTACCCGCACTCAG
>JAPYZC010002745.1:0-28739 GCA_030522665.1 Ichneumoninae sp. A BG-2022a | reverse complement strand
ATTTTGAAATTCCCTGACTTTTCCCTGATTCCCTGACCAAGTTTTTGTTTCCCCGACTTTTCCCGGTTTTCCCGGTTTTCCCTGACCGCGGCCACCATGTAATACAACGTACCTTGAGTATAAGTTGCTAAGATTTTTGACTGCGCGTTGTAGGATGGATGATTAAATGGTTATGTCGCGAATAAAATTACAAAATTTAGAGTATCATTCGTGGCTGGCTATAACGGTTCAGCGACGAGACGGCTTGTCCGAAAATCCAAACGAATCCCACGACGGACCGACGCGTATTAAAGAGTTGTCTACACTGCGGCGGTTCGACGACCGTATCAATGTAACGGTGATTTTTAACGAAGATTCGATGTATACGAATTTTTCCCCGGATTCTACGACTCTCAACGGCGATACCAATGATCGCTTTTGGGCTGTGTTTTTCGATCGGGAACGCTTCAATTATTTATGGTTTGCGGGCATTACGCGTCGATAGATCTTGATTTCTAGATTGGGGAAAGCAAAGAACGCTTGGAATTAGAGATGTCTTTTTTATCTGTATCTCAAGGCAACGTGAGACCCGTTTCTCTCCGCTCAACTTAATGGGCAACAAAAACTGCAATTAATTATTTTTTCACGGGTACCGACCATTCGGTTTGAATGAAAATTCTTACATGAAGCGGATATCAATGCAGATTTGTGTACGATACTGATTTTAACCGGAAGTGGTTAAAATGTTAAAATAAGAAATTAAATAGAGTTGGGATTACCGAGTTTTTTTAGTAAACATAAACCTGCTGTTCTCGATGTCCTGCCCTATCCATGGAACCGAAAAATAAGTGCTATTTTATGGCGACGAATAACACGAATCTTCCATTTATTCATTCACGTCTTTTTTCTTTGTCTTAAAAAAAAACAGCTGTTTGCATTTGCACATTGGCTTCCTCATTGTATTCTTCATTATATTATATTTATGAGTTCATAAATCCTCTTTTATGAAAAAGTATCTTCTTCTATTATTCGCTTCCTCATAGAGACAGCATTGTTTTGTGATTGTTTACTGTAATTGTTGGTTTTAAGTGAAAAACATTTAAAAATTTCACAAAAGCTGCGCTTCATCCATGAGAAAGCTGAAGCTTCATATATTTCAATAATTGCGACGGATATATTCATTTTCAAGGTACATTTTCACACACACACGCTAAACAACGTTCCTCGACGGTTTGCACAATTTTGAGTATTCTAAAACATAAATATTTATAACTTTTTTTTTTTCATGAAAACACTGATTGTACTGAGGAAGCTAAAATAAAAAATCCGCGATATCATTCGGACCATTATTTCCCCATCGCTTTTTTAGATTCAAATCGATAGGGCAGGACATTGAGAACAAAAGTTCTCTTACAGTAACTATGCAAAAAAATAATGTCGGGTCTACCCTCGAAATCGTGGAAACAACTAAAAAGTACATTTTTGGTACAACAGACGATAACAACGTTGTTATTAATAATATCGACATTTTGAACGTATTTTTCCATTTAGTAATGGTATAACATACATACTCGTCATGAGGACAACTGTTTCCATTTCGTTACAGCCGTGTCGTAAACATTCCAAAGTGACTGAGTTTTCGCTCGGCCAAACTTCCCTGGGCCACATAAGAATGCATGTCACTGAAACTCGTAGCTATAGATATATGGAGATGCACGAGCGTTTTGGATCTATTGTTATAATTTCACCTTCAGTTATTGTTCAAGCATGATTTACCCCAGCGAAATAACAATTTTACTTGTTTCAGCACGCACTCCGTTATGCACTCTGAAGCCGAATCTGAGATCACCGGCGTTCGACGATAGCCGATGCTGCACTGAACTCACCGAGATTCAAACGCAGCAGTGGATAAGAAGCAGTGGGTCGCGGCGGCGCGGGGCCAAAAGAGGACGGTAAAAAAAATGTTTCAGCAAGGCCGACCGGTAACAAGGTCTCACGCCCAGTGTATTACTCGATCACTTGCGTGCATCATCTTTTGTGTAACGACAAGTTTCCTCGATGAAGTAGGCTGCTGGAAGCGTACCGTCCATCGCGAATGCACCGCGTAAAACCGCATGCTTTCGGATATGTCGCGAAAATATTTACACAGTCCGGTGGTGATCCGCTTAAGGACTCACCTACACTAAATGTGTAAAAATTCACGCATATTACGTGATGTTTTTTGTCGGTAAATATACGCTTTATCGATTTGATTTTTCAGGGGCCAAGGAGCATTAAAGAATATTTAGAATATTAAAGAATATTAAAAAATATTAAAGAATATTAAAGAATATTAAAGAATATTAAAGAATATTAAAGAATATTAAAGAATATTAAAGAATATTAAAGAATATTTAGGCATTTTTTCATTAAATTTTATGTTTATAGACATTTCATGTTTATTGTTATTGTATTTGTTTTTTATTGGTCGTGCGTAAACATGGTTTCTGGAAACTTCATTTGCGGTGTCCCTGATTTCGATTTGTTTTTTTATCTGAAACAAAATTTGTTCATTGTGAGTAGAAATATCGTAGCTACAATTTATAGTGTGTTTGACAGATTATCTATTATACTTAATGATAAGTATCGAATGATTTATAATACGGTTTTTAAATTGATAATCGGTAATATTCTGTACATGTTATCGATCAAATAAACCGACGACGTGTAGTTAAGGCATCGGGACGTATAGGAACAAACGTCACAATGGCACTGTGTTTCGAGTTTACCATATGAAGTGTGTTAAAAATTACCAATTTCTTCTCTCTGAGTCATTTCTCTGAGTCAAGAATGGACGCAAGTAATGGATAAATAATTAATTAATAATATCTATTGCACGGTTATCGAACATGAGACCCCACATCGATAAATAAGTGATTTTTGTGTGCACCCGCACACGTCATTTTTTTCACAATAAAAATAATTCTATGCCAATGAAAACTCGAAGATACCGTCAATGTCAGGGGTTGCCGGATGTCGCATCGTTCTGCAAGTATAATCATTATTTACTGCGGTAATGTCGCCGATGAATGAGCAGTCGAATGACACTGAAGATTTCAACGTCTGCAAGTTTTTATGTATTATCAGTAATATTTTTTTATGAGTGCAACAGCATCTTTATAATTTACATAACCGTAAACCGATGGTTAGCGAGTCGATATTTGGCTGAACATTGACCTAAAATAGGCAGACTGATGGTTCGTGAAATCAAGCATCAGACCATCTCTTGGCGAATTCTCACTGGATACCTCGTTTCTTTTCAAACGAGAAGAAACTCCTGTCTTCCTGACTTCTGTCTTTTCAAAGAAAAGACACAAGTCTTTTCTTTCATCCCCTTCAGCTCTCGCAACAGGAAGGGACTCCATTGACCTTAACCACGCCAGGACGCCCATTAACCATTCCGATTGGCAGATTATCAGCGAGCATCTACGTTGATAGCCGTTAAGCGTAAATACGAGAGGTGCTCGGCATAGTGTATATAGTACATAGGTACGTACACAGGTACATAGGTATTCAAGTACTCCCTGTCAGAAATCACCGAGGCAAAATGAGGGTAAACCGACGCTCGGTTTCGGACACTTTCCCGAGGGTTTTCGAGCCCAAACCGACGATAAAAATGTTACCTTTTGATCGTCGGTTCATTATCTATTCATCATCGGTCGCATTGAGACCTATGCGATTGAGAATGCACGGCTGCGAACATCGATTTACTCTTGGTGAACTCTCGGTCACGTCGAAACCGACGATTATGAAAAAAGGCTGCAATCGTCGGTTTACGCTCAATGAACCCTCGGTTGCATCGAAACCGATACGACTGAGAATGCACGGCTGCGAACGTCGGTTTGCTCTCAATGAACCTTCCGTCTGATCGAAACCGATGTTCTAGGTTTACCTCGGTTCACCCTCAGGAACCCTCGGAAAAGTGTCCGAAACCGAGGATTCGCGATCCCTCGGTAGTTTCTGATCGGGCTTAAAAAAAGATTGCTTGAAGCTAAACGCTTCACACATCACATTCACAGAATATAAAAAATAGCTGAAATCAAAGCCAGAATATCTTTTATTAAAAAAAGTAAAAATGATACGCCAAGTCCTCAAAGTGTGTATTGTAATTTTGATAGAATAGTAATGAAAACAATCTCTTAAAAAAAGTAATCGAAAAAATTAAATCATATGAGCCAAGTAGTGGTATATATATTTATACATATAAATGTGTATATAGATTAAAAAATAGAAAAAACCGAATTGTTCATCATATTTATAAGTCGATAGTCCATTGAGATAGGCGTACAAAAGCTTGCCGTACAAGTTTTTTAAAAATTATTCCTGTCGCACATTGTTCATTCAAATAATCAACAGGGGGACCATCGAGTCCTCTACTTATCAAAGTATTACATATTGTATTGTAATACTTTGATACTCGTAAGTACAATGTAAGTACTCGTTTGACAATACTCGTAAGTATTGTCTGCCAATGCAATATTGATGTCTCGTGACCCCATCCGACGGGCGCCCTCACTTTGCATTGTGCCTGCAACATTTTTGCGTAGCAGGACACACGTGTGCACGCTTGACGAATAAAACCTTACAAAGTAAAAATAAATTCTAAATTTAATGTACTGGAACTTGAAATTTGCTTATATTACTTACATTAATTGAACATTAATATAGTTTTTTTGTAAAATAAAAATATCAGATATTAAAGGTACAAATATTTTGCATTCAATTTACCAAAACCTTCATTACAAATAAAAGTTTTACTGTAAAATTGCTACGCACATGTGTTTGGAATTTCATAAACAGTTTATGTAAAAAAGCTTCCAATACCGTTCATTAATGTTGAAACTATTTTTTGCAGTGTATATACGATACCGGTTATTGTAATGCAAGTTCTCGGTAAAAAAGAAACAGTTCAAAAAATTAATGAAATCCAACTCATCCGAGCACTTCACATTAATGGAGGTGTATATAGTGCAGTGTGATGCAAGGAAGAGACGAGAGGTTTTAGTCGGAGGGAATCCGTCACAACGGCCCAATGGGTGTCTTATGAAAGATTTCCCCTCCTAAAAAGAAGGGTATATGGTGCTAACTAGTAGATTAGCCCATTGCCGCAAGCAATGGTCGATAAGCAGAAGAAGAGGAAAAAGGATGAACCGCTTCTTTATAACGTATAACAATTGACGAATATGATGATAGCTTATCGAGTTCCCACATCGTCCAGTTAAAATTATTTGCGGACACCCATTTCCGGCAACTATTACATTGAAAGCTTAATTATAATATTTTATCAATTGTTTCAAATGTAAATAAGTTAAATAAATCGTGTCGGGTGACCCGTGCTCGTGGGGGTAGGCGCATGTTATAAAAAGTTGCAGAGACCTCGAAGGTCCATCATTGTCCGCTTTCCTCTTGTCGAATCGAACTCTGGGATCGACGCAGCGCCAAATTTTGTACCATATACAAACTCCGTTAATTACACATATTATAGTAAGTAATTGTTAATGTATATCTATATATATATAGTTATATATCCATAGAACACGAATTATATTCTTTCGTTGGTGTATTGTTTGTGGAAAATATAAATTAACTTTTTTCTTCGCAAAGTGTCAACGGCATGGCGAGCGAGAGTTCACACGTTAAATTCATGCAGGACACTTATTACTATGATGACATCGTTATATCCGGCGTTGCCGGAAGATTTCCGGAATCCGCCAACATGGAGCACTTCGCGGAAAATCTAATGAACAAGGTCGATCTTGTTACTGACGATGGACGGCGCTGGATGCTAAGTAAATTTTTCTCAATATTACGAGATCGTCGAAATTATAATGTTTTCTCTTCGATTTACCAGTAATCTAAAACTGTGACTATTTATTCGTAACTCACAATCGATATTCACTGGCAATTATCCATTTTTGTAATTTATATTCGATCGGTCATTTAGTGGGTCGGTATTGCACTGTTTTGTTAATTCTCATACATAGCGAGTTCGTCATAAGCCTGTCCCGAGCAGTGTGCACATATGTTTGAATTGTCATGCGATCTCGAGGCCATGCGCGAACCATTTCCGCACATACAAGTTACATTGCCAATGACAAGGCTTATTTTTTCTTTTTCTTTTCAGATCATCCTGAGATTCCTCAACGTACCGGAAAGGTCAACAATGTGGAAAAATTCGACGCGCCCTTTTTCGGGGTCCACTTCCTGCAAGCTCACACGATGGATCCGATGGGCAGGATGCTGCTGGAACACGCGTACGAAGCCATCGTCGATGCTGGGATCAATCCGTTCCACCTGCGCGGTACCAAGACCGGTGTCTTTGTCGGTGCTTGCTTCTCCGAATCGGAGAAAACTTGGATCTACGAGAAGCTTCAGGTTTGCCGTTTACCTTTAAATTTAATCAATGGCGATCGTTTATTGTTTCGTTTAGTGTTCAATTTTCCGATCTTTGGTACAATTGATCGAAAACAGGTGAACGGTTGCGGTATACCCGGATGTAGCAGAGCTATGCTGGCGAACAGGATATCTAAGTGGCTGGGCGTAACCGGACCGAGTTACACCATCGATTCGGCCTGCAGTTCGAGTCTCTTCGCCATGGAGAATGCTTACCATGCTATTCGCTCCGGCCAGTGCGACGCAGCTCTGGTTGGCGGAGTTAATCTATGCATCCATCCCTACGTGTCCCTTCAATTCTCCCGACTCGGTAAACATCGCGCTTAAGATCCTTTTCGTTAAAGATTAATTAACCATTAAAACTCAATATTTGTCTATTGAGATTGACTCGTAAAAATGTCAGTTATTATCTTATCGATGCAGGCATCTATGAATTAATTATTCTACTATTCAGGTGTCCTCTCCATGGACGGTCGTTGCAAGTCCTTCGACGCCGATGCGGACGGCTACTGTCGCAGCGAAGCTATCGGCATGGTCTATCTGCAAAAGGTCAAGGACGCCAAGCGAATCTACGCGACTTTTGTTCACGGAAAAATAAATTGCGATGGATTCAAAGAGCAGGGAATAACTTTCCCGTCAAGCACTATGCAGAGTAAGCTCCTCAGCGAGTTCTACGAAGAGTGCAAAGTTTCACCGACGACGATATCTTTCATCGAGGCTCACGGAACTGGAACCACCGTCGGTGATCCTGAGGAACTTAACGCGATCGACAGAGTCTTTTGTCCGGGAAGAACGACGCCTTTGAAAATTGGCTCGATCAAGTCGAACCTCGGGCATGCAGAATCCGCCAGTGGTATCTGCTCGATCGCAAAGGTACAAAGACGATTCTTACACGTTCTCTTCGTGTAATACAATGATTTTTTGTAACGTTGAAGATTTAATCACATTTGCTATACCTTTAGATTTTGATAGCAATGGAGACCGGATTGATTCCGCCCAATCTTCACTACAAACGTCCTCGCGAAGGTGTCAAATCTCTAGAGGAAGGACGCATCAAAGTCGTCACCGAAGTGACACCCTGGGTCGGTGGTCATGTAGGCATAAATTCGTTCGGTTTCGGTGGAGCAAATGCTCACATTTTGCTGAAGTCGAATCCCAAGGGAAAGATTAACCACGGTGCTCCCAAGGACGATCTGCCGAGGCTTGTCGTCGCATCCGGAAGGACGAATGAGGCTGTCGATAGTATACTGAACTCCGTGCGTAGCTCTGTCGACCACATAAATCAAATTTCAATTTTATAAAATTAAATAGAAATTGAGAACAAAATAGTGAAGGGTGGGAATTGGTAAATTCACAGGTAGAGAGACGTGCCGTGGACGCGGAGTACGTGAGGCTTCTTCATGACATTCACAGTGACGATATTCCCGGACACATCTACAGGGGATACACTGTAGTGGGAGGTAGCGCCAGCCAGGATAAACCTATGAGAGAGATACAGCAGTATCCAGGAGCGAAACGTCCCATATGGTTCGTTTTTTCGGGAATGGGCTCTCAATGGCCTGGCATGGGGACCTCCCTCCTGAGATTGCCAGTATTCGCTGCGGCTATAAGAAGATGCGATGCTGCTCTGAAATCACGGAACTTGGACATCTATGATATCTTGACGAACAAGGACAAAAAAACTTTCGACAATATTGTGAACACTTTCGTCGGCATCGCGGCCGTACAGGTAACGTTACAGTTTTCCATCTTCGAGTGTCACTCAATGAGTCTTACGGATGACATATTTTCTTTTTATTTCAGATCGGTCTGGTAGATCTTCTGAACTACATCGGCATCGTGCCAGACAAAATAATCGGTCACTCCATTGGTGAGCTCGGATGCGCTTACGCGGACGGTTGCTCCACAACCGAACAAATTATCCTCGCAGCGTATTCCCAAGGTCGAGCTTTACTTGAAACTGGCACGATTCGCGGGTCCATGGCAGACGTGGATTTGGGATTCGAAAAGATCAAAGATCTCTGTCCACCGGATATCGAAGTCGCCTGTCACAACGGACCTGAGAGTTCGACCATCAGCGGACCTATCGAAGCGATTAAAGCTTTCGTTGCCAAACTTCAAGTGAGAATTGACCATTATTTTCCATCTTGCATCAATAAAATTGATTGACATAATTCCAATTCATAAGATTTGATCTTTAGACAGATAAAATCGTCGCTCGTGACGTCCCGTGCAGCAACATCGCCTACCACAGTCGCTACGTCGCAAAAGCGGGACCGACAATGTCGGCCTATCTGCAACAGGTAATTCCAGAGCCGAAGCTGAGAAGCTCCAAGTGGGTGAGCACTTCGGTGAGTCGCAACAATTGGGGTACAGCACTGGCTCGTTTGTCCTCCGCCGAATATCACACGAACAGTCTCCTGAGGCCGGTACTCTTTGAGGAATCCTCGCTTCTTATTCCCAAAGACGCTATAACTATCGAGATCGCCCCGCACGGACTTCTCCAAGCGACTCTCCGTCGTTCTCTGCATCAACAAGTGACTAATATCGGCCTGACCCAATGTGGTCACAAGGACAACGTTGAAGTCTTCCTTCAGGGTATTGGAAAGCTCTTCGCCGTCGGACTTCATCCTCAACTTGCTAAGCTATACCCAGACATCGAATTCCCTGTTAGCCGAGGTACTCCGATGATCTCGCCTCTCATCAAGTGGGAACACAGCGACGACTGGTACGTCACCACCTACAGGATGCACGACAAACTTGAATCGGGCGAGAGAAGCGTCCAGATCACACTCGCTGACGAGGACTACGAGTACATGGCCGGTCACGTTATCGACGGAAGGAATTTGATTCCCGCTACGGGATATCTCACACTCGTGTGGGAAACCTTGGGAATGATGAAAGGAAAAATGCACAGCGAAATATCCGTGGTCATTGAGGATGTTAGATTCCTGCGTGCCACTACGATTCCGATCGACGGAGTCGTTGAATTAATGATTATGATTCAGAAGGGTAAGATCTCCTACTTGTTCTTTATATATATATATATATTTTTTTATATATTTCATGTATATAAATATTTTATTACTTGATACGTTCGCTTACAAAAGGCACCGGAAGCTTCGAAGTAATTGAGGGCGGTGCGGCTATTGTCACCGGATCAATTCGTCATGTGACGAAGCCATCTCTAGAGCAGATGAATCTTCCTAGCCCCAACGACGACGACGTCGTCGAGGAGATGTCCGCGAAGGACATATACAAAGACCTAAGACTCCGTGGTTATAACTACTCGGGCATGTTCCGAGGTATCAAGAGTGCGACACTTGAATCTACCAAGGGAACTATCACTTGGGTAAACAATTGGGTGGCTTTCATGGATAATATGCTACAGATGAGCATTCTCGACATCGACTCTCATGAATTGTTCGTGCCCACGGAAATTCGGAAGCTTACTATCGATACCAAGGTCCATCTCGATACTCTTCGCACTATCACGAGCGAAGAAAAACGTGAGTCGAATTTATTTCTTGGACTTTTAACTTCGATTATATTCTACATTGTTACTTTTTTTGTTTTTATGTATCTTCGTAGAATTTACCGTGCGGCGTTACAAGATTTACGACGCTATAATTGCCGGTGGCATTGAAATTCGTGGTGTCAAGGCGAGTGCCATATCCCGAAAAAAACCGAGTGGAGAGCCGGTTCTGGAGTCTTACCAATTTGTAGCTCATCGCGACAATGCTAAGACGACACTCAGGGACTTCGTAACAATGTCCGCTCACATTGCCCTGGAAAATAATTTCTCTGTCAAAACGAAGACCCTCGAAGCCATCAATGACGGTGTTGATCCGGTTCTCGAAAATCTGGTATCGCCTCACCTCGTCGAAGTTCTCGGTAACCTCCCGTTGATCCAAGCCAGCGTGAATGTCTTTGCCACGAAAAATCCCTTCGATGAGGGAACTTCGCTGAAAAACATTACAGTCGAAGATGCAAATAATCTTGACAACGACGCCGCTGCGATGATCGTGAGCGGTCGCGATCTCTTCGCGACCTCGAATGCCGAGACGCTGAATAAACTTCTGCGCGCCCTTAAGGACGAAGGTTTCCTGCTGGCTCTCGAGACCGCGAACGCTGCCGATATCTACAAGCAAGCAGCGAAAAATTCATTGGACATTATCCTCGAGAAACGCGTGAACAACGAGACGGCTCTTCTGTTGCGAAAACATTGTAAACTCCCGAGCGCAATGAGAATAATCAATGTAGCAAGTAAAAATTTCGAGTGGGTGCCCAAGCTGAAATCAGCACTAAAAGAAATAGCCGAAGCCTCGACCAAATACAATCAAAGAATTATTCTCGTGAGCGAGAAGGACTTCCAGAGTGGTCTCCTGGGTCTCGTGCAATGTTTGAGAAAAGAACCAGGTGGCGAAATTATCAGAGGATGCCACATTCAGGACAAAAACGCTCCAGACTTCTCGACGGATAATCCCCTCTACGCGGATCAGCTTAAACTGGATCTCGGATTGAACGTGCTACGAACAAACGGCACCTGGGGCAGCTACAGACACTTACATCTTCCGGAAGCTGTCGAGCGGCCGGTGTATCACGCATGGGCAAATCAATTGGTTCGCGGGGATCTTTCTTCGTTGTGCTGGCTTGAGGGAGCGATACAGTCGATGAGCAGTCAAAAGAACCTCGCTCGCGTCGCGTACGCTCCAATAAACTTCCGTGACGTTATGATCACCACGGGTAAAATCGGTGGCGCATTAATTGGCGAGAGAAGATATAACAGGGAAACCCCGCTTGGTCTCGAATACTCAGGAGTCGATTCTACGGGACGTCGGGTAATGGGAATAGTACCTGCCCAATCTTTCTCGAACATCGTAACTATGGACGAATGGTTCACTTGGACCATTCCCGACTCGTGGACGCTCGAGGAAGCTGCAACCGTTCCCTGCGTCTACGCGACAAACTACTATGCTCTTTACCTCTGTGGAAGAATGAAGCGAGGGGACAAAGTTCTGATTCACGCCGGTACCGGTGGTGTCGGACAAGCCGCGATCAATTTAGCGCTGTACGAGGGCTGCGAAGTATTTACCACGGTTGGCACACCCGAGAAACGAAGATTCATCAGAGAAAGTTTCCCGCAGATACAGGACGACCACATCGGTAACTCGCGCGACACAAGCTTCGAGCAGATGATCGCAAAACAGACCAATGGATACGGCGTGGACATAGTTCTCAATTCACTGGCCGAGGAGAAGCTCCAAGCCTCCATCCGTTGTCTCGCCTCCGGTGGACGTTTCCTCGAGATTGGTAAATTCGATCTCGAAGCCAACAATAAACTTGGCATGAGAGCTTTCCTCAAGGAAATAAGCTTTTATGGGGTCATGCTGGATCAGCTGTTCATATCGACACGTCAGGAGAGGGAGAAAATTGCAAAGTCGATGCAACTCAGTATCAACGAAGGAGTGATAAAACCTTTGACTCGAAAAGTTTTTCCGAAAGACGATATGGAAGGCGCTTTCCGTTACATGGCCTCGGGAAAACACGTCGGCAAGGTGATGATAGGTATTCGCAACAACAACGAGCCGCTCGATATGCCAATCAGGGCGCTACCGCGTTATTACTGCCGGGCGGGTCACAGTTACGTTATCCTCGGGGGTCTTGGAGGTTTCAGCTTGGAGCTCGCCGACTGGCTCCTTCTTCGGGGAGCGAGGAATCTCGTTCTCACGTCTCGCACCGGGGTCAAGAACGGTTACCAAGCCAAGCGCATTGCACTATGGAAGAGTTACGGCATGAATATCGTTGTTGTAGCCGGAAAGTATGCGCACGAGCTTCAAGATTGCGAAGACATCCTGAATACGGCCGCGAAACTGGGTCCGGTGGACGCAATATTTAATCTTGCTGTAATATTGAAGGACGCGCTGATGGAGAATCAAACGGAGGCTGCTTTCGAGGAGTCTTTCAAGGCCAAAGCCTGGAGCACGATACAGCTCGACCAGGTGTCGAGGACGATATGCCCAAATTTGCGACACTTCGTCGTGTTCTCGTCGGTCGCCGCCGGACGTGGTAATGCCGGGCAGACTAATTACGGAATGGCTAATTCGATGATGGAGAGAATCTGCGAGACGCGCGTTGCCGAGGGTCTGCCCGGTCTCGCGATTCAGTGGGGAGCTGTCGGCGACGTCGGCCTCGTGGCAGATATGCAGGAGGAGCACAAGGAGCTCGTCATAGGCGGAACTGTGCAACAGCGAATCTCGTCGTGTCTCGTCGAGCTTGACAAATTTTTGACGCAGGATGCTCCGATCGTCGCCAGCATGGTCGTAGCGGAGAAACGGGGCGGCGGAGCCGGTGCTCTGAACATCGTCGACACTGTGCTCAATATTATGGGGCTCAATGATCTGAAGACAGTGAGCACTCAAACTTCCCTCGCCGAGCTCGGAATGGACTCAATGATGGCCGTCGAGATAAAACAGAGTCTCGAGCGCGAGTTCGAGATATTCCTCACCGCTGAGGATATTCGTAATCTGAATTTCTCGAAGATTCTTGATATGTCGGCGAAGGAAGCTGAAAATAAGAGTCTCGGTAAATCAGCAGACAGTGATAATTCTGTCCAGGGAATTAAACTACTTTTGCGAGTCTTTGGCAACAATGTATTGGTCCAGGAAACTTGCGTCAAACTGCAGACCAAGGAAGAGGCTGGACGCGACGAAATCTTCCTCATTCCCGGTATTGAGGGATATAGTGGCGTTTTCAAGAATCTTGCCAGCATGCTCAAATCGCCGGCAACTTGTTTGCAATTGCTAAATAATAAAACTTCGAGTAAAATGTCCATCGCTGATATGGCGGAACAATTGGTACCCGTGAGTATATCTATCATAATTAAAGTTATGCATTTTCTTTTATTTATTTCATCCTTATACATCGTTTCTTTATTGACAGCATATTCTCAAACAAGGCAAGAACCGACGAGACTTCGTGATAGCCGCATACTCGTACGGTTCCGTCGTGGCTATAGAAGTAGCGAGAACACTCGAAGCCGAGGGTATGACCGGCAGACTCGTACTCATCGACGGTTCTCCGGAGCTCATGACGGCTATTAAGAACGAATATTTATCCGGCAGCAACGAGGATAAACTTCAGACCAACATAATTCTGGGCATAATGGACACAATGTCTCCGACTGTCACACCGGAGGTAACATAGAGATTTTTTTTACCTGCACTAATTGCTACCTAATTTTCTTAGTTTCCTTTTCTTCTTTTAAGGACATGTGAAACGACTCAGTCGGTAACCAAAATCTGTAATGAATGCGATTCAGAGACGGTAGACTTGTCTGCTTCAGTTTTATCCAAAACGTCAACCAGTTTTAAATGGCATTGATTCGAAAAATTAATCTATCTCTCTCGCACTCATATGTCACGTGGTACATCTTTAACATGGCCTTAATAAATATTCGACATGTCTTTTCAGCTCGCCGTTGCATTGGAAAAATGCACATCATGGCCAGAGAAATTGGAGGCGTTGATAAGTGCACTGCCTAAAAAAACAGCGTACATGACGCAAAAGGATCAAAGATCTGTGTGCACAGCGATATACCATCGACTTACAGCACTTCAGACGTACGATCTTACACACCTTCGGCCACTCAGATCTTCCATTATTTTACTTAAGGCAAAAGTTCCGATAATGAAAAGCGTCAGTCCTGACTACGGTCTGGGATCGGTAATTCATTTTTCGTTCCATTTCATGTAAATGTGATAATGTGATAAAATGTTGGACAATAGTGGATAACGAGTTCTCATTTGGTGTGCAGGTATCGCGCGGGAAGTTGGAGATATTAACCGTCGAAGGAAATCACGTGTCGATAGTCGACAATATTCAAGTTGCGGCGGCAATAAACGACGAGACACTCGTGGACGCCAAAGCCTTAGAGGCGAGTAATATGACGGAGGGACATATTATCGTGCCGCTCACAAATCCACAACAGACCAGATCTTAGAGTGCAGTTTTCTTCGTACACGGAGAGAAAAACCAGACGCATGTCGAATGTCGCTATGCATAGGCCGCTGTACCATTCACGGCAAATCATATTAATTCCCATACTATGCGCCCACAAATGTTTCAGATTATTCCCCATACGCATCTAAAATGTAGCAAATTAGTTTAATATGAACCGTATATACTACTAATAACTAGGGATATGAGAGTGAATTAATATCCCTGCAGTTGGATCAATACTTTGGAGCAGTTGGAGCAGTTGGAGCAATAATTGCGACATGTGCCGCACATGTCGCAAATATCGCGTCGACGTTGCTACTTTTCATGGCGCTTGTCTATCTGGGATATTAAACTCAGCTCACAATATTAAAAGCTCCTAACGAAATATTACAACACAGTCATGTATATGCTGTATATAGTCAACACGTTTGCTGAAACGAAAAATGTAGACGTCGTGCAGCACAGAATTAAACGAAAAACATTAGTTTCACAAAGTTTTCAGGGTTAAAAAAAAATTCCATGACTTTTCCCTGACTTTTCCAGGTTCCAACAAATCCCCTGACTTTTCCCGGTTTACCACTCTCGTGTGTGTTAGCCTACGTGTGATCCGAGACGTGGTAACGCCTCGGATCTCGGAAATATATATATATATATATGTATATGTAGTGTTTATAAACGTTCTGCAGTAAACAATGGCGGCTGACGCACCGATGCGGAAGATTAGGGTAAGCAGTATGCGATAGGTCTATGCAGGTCTATGCCGGTCTCTTCGCGCGCGCACGTGCATCTCCTCCGTCTCCTTTCCCTTGCCAAGTGTACTAGCATCGCGAGCATGAAAGGTCGAAGGTGTTTGTTTTATTCGTGCCATCTCATTTTTTTGAGAAAAAAATGAATTCAGGCCGCATGCGAAATTACCATGCGCATCCGGTTCAAATTTTCTTTTTCCTCCAAAAAATGAGCGCCGTTGAGAAAAGTTCATTACAGGTTTCATTACCGACCGCGATATTTCACTTCCCCTTAAGGACATGTGAAATGACTCGGTCGGTAACCAAAATCTGTAATGAATGCGATCCGATGATGCTTCCGTTTTATCCGAAACGTCAACCAGTTTTAAATGGCATTGATTCGAAAAATTCATCTATCTCTCTCGCACTCATATGTCACGTGGTGCATCTTTCACATGGCCTTAACGGCTCTATACGCAGGTACGTTTTTCCTTATAACGCTAAGCCGCTAAGCACACAACATCCGCCTCCGAAATAATCAGAAAAGTTGCTTCGGTAATTTGACCGGATAACCCGCATTCGGTTGTTCAGACGGTAACTTACCGATGCCCGTCTCAACAAGACATTTCTGTCGAGAATCGAATTCAAAGGGTCAAAACCTTATTTACACTCGCATCAATTTGCTTACATCGTGTGAAATTAACGTGCAATTGAAGAACAACCTTTAATCGGTGTCGACGGATTGGAATCGCATTGACGAGGATTTACGAACAGTAAGTACAGCCGAAGCGGCTTTCGTTGCCGGTATTGTTTTTCTCTCGCGCTTACAGGTTAGTAACATTTCATCGCCGTCTGGTGTGGCGGGTAAAATGTGAGTTTACGCAAAGTACACGATATAGTTAGACTGTGAAAATTTTATTGTATCAGGTATCGTCGACCATGTCGGACGACGAGGACATAGTTTACGTGAAGAAGCAAAAGACCGTGCACTATGGCTCGCTGGAGGAGGCCGAGAGAGCCAGGCTGGCTGCGGCTGCGGGCGATTCCTCGGACGACGAGAAGGACGTCGCGAACGCAAACGACGCGTCCTCCGGCGGACTCGCCCAGGGCAACGTTCACATCTCCAACGAGTACATGGAACTGGAGGACGAGATGTCCAAAGATCGCCAAGCCCTGCTGGAGGAATTCGAGCGCAGAAAGAAAGCCAGACAGATAAACGTGTCGACGGACGATTCGGAGGTCAAGAAGAATCTCAGACAACTGGGGGAGCCGATTTGCCTGTTCGGCGAGGGACCCGCGGACCGGAGAGCCAGACTCAGAGAACTGCTGGCCAGTCTCGGAGAGGACGCTATAAAGAAGAAACACGAAGAGGAGGAAAAACCCAGTCATCCTCCGGAGCGCGATACCGAAACTACTTGGTATCACGAGGGACCCGAGTCTCTGCAAATTGCACGCACATGGATATCAAGTATGTTCTTGTTCTCGAGCGGTCGCGAGTCTCTTGGTTTAAATGCACAATGTCGCTTGACCGGTATTTCATTTGTAAATTGTTTTATTATTTTATTTATTTATTTACTTAATTTTTTTTTATTTTTTAATTTATTAATTCAATAATGTATTTATTAGGGTTTTTACACAGAAAATAGGGAGAACCGGCAAGACTCTGATAACTCTGTCCGACTTGGAATTATTGGGGACTTTTGTAATTTGTCAAATTTTATTGTTCCGCAATTTACTTGAATTACCTTTTAGAAAAACTGATTAATTTCCGAAAATACAATTTCTCCATAAAACTTTGCTACATTTTTTCCTTCTGAAAAACATTCAAAGATCAATCATAGAGTACTTCTTAAACTACCCCAATCGTCTACGTTAATGCATTAAAAAATAGATGTTCACATTATTATCTATTTTATTTGTAATGTTAACCTGTGTACATTTTTGAATTTTATGATCTTTGATTTTATAACATGTTTGACAAAAAATTAATTCTCGTTTGCTGAAAACTTGAAGATTTTTTAACCATACGAGTTATATATTCTCACCAAGATTTGAGTTTTTAGACCTTCGAGAATGAATACAAATATTTGATAAAAACTAATGTTCTATGTACGATAGTTTTCCCTCTGTAATATTTGAGAACCCTGTCTGAAAAATCCGGTAAAGTCAGGGACTGTCAAAGTCAGTAATGTGTAACAACCCAGTTGATTAATTCACGAATTAATTCATTCATTTGCTTAATATGTTCGCACGATAGTTATAATATTTAATTGTAAAGTCAACAACAAGATTGATATAGAACAACTTCTATTAAAGTCGCAATTTCACAATCCCGATGGTAAAATATAAACTTAATGTTTTTCTCAATTGTCTATCATTGACTAATGATGAATTTTTTGTAGCATATTCGCTTCTGAGATCGAAAGCAAGGCTGGACCGTGCCAGAGAAGAACTGGACCTACCGGGTGCGACGCGTACAGCACGGCGGCAAGAGTTGTTGAAAAAATTGCAGGCATTGACGATATACTGTTCACAAATTGGCGACACCCGGCCAATATCGTTCTGCGAGTTCAGTCCAAACTCGAAAATGCTCGTCACCGCCTCGTGGTCGGGTTTGTGCAAGTTATGGTCTGTACCCGACTGTACGCTATTGCGCACCCTTAAGGGTCACGCTTGTAATGTTGGATGCATTGTTTTTCATCCCAAAGCCACGCTCACCGAAGAAGTATTGGGCGATAAATCCGGACAGACGTGCGTACTTGCCAGCTGTGCATCCGACGGTAAGCCCACAAGTTCTCTACTGTTTAAAAATTATTTATCCTTAACAAAACATTGAATACGTGAATACCGATTTTTATTTTTATTTTTGGGGATTTAGGTACCGTTAAATTATGGGGCGGCGGTATGGGAGAGCAACCCTTGGCGGAAGTCGAAGGCCACGAACCCAACAGAGTGTCGCGAATCGCATTCCATCCCTCCGGCCGTTTTCTCGGTACCTGTTGCCACGATTCCTCCTGGCGTTTGTGGGACCTCGAGCAACAGGCTGAAGTTCTTCATCAAGAAGGTCACGCAAAAGCCGTTCACTGCATAAGGTAGAGATTAATTAAATTCTCCATGGTGTCTGGCGATGCTTAAAGAGTCTAAACGTTTTCGTTTATTGTTCGTTTTACGAAATCACCCACATATTTTTTAACCCTTATAATTAAGAGTGAATGTACGGCAATCCACAATCGACGTAAGAGCAGCCACATAGTAGGGAATATAACAAAAAAAATCGGTTCAGTAATATTGTCAATATTTCTGAAACATTGAAAATATTACCGAATTATTTGAAAAACAATATTTTATGCGTGGGTGCCATTCATATAACCAAATATCGGTCATTATTATGTACATCCTTAAGAATCCCGAAATAGACCGTGAAGTTGAAAGTCCGTCAATTTATCTCGAACTTGTACTAGATTAACGACATGTTTTCACAGATTGTTAGAAAACAATGTGACTAAAAAAAATTGTTTCAATGATATTGCTAAAATTTCGGAAACATTGAAAATATTATCGAATTATTTGAAAAACAATATTTCATGCTTCGTGGGTGCCATTCATATAACCAAATATCGGTCTTTATTACGTCCTTGAGAATCCCAAAATAAACCTTGAAGTTGAAAGTCCTTGAATTTATCTCGAACTTGTACTAGATTAACGACATGTTTTCACAGATTGTTAGAAAACAATGTGACTAAAAAAAAGGGTTTCAATAATATTTCCATCATTTCTGAAACATTGAAAATACGATCGAATTATTTGAAAAACAATATTTCATGCTTCGTGGCTACCATTAATATAACCAGATATCGGTCTTTATTACGTCCATAAGAATCCCGAAATAGCCCTTGAAGTTGAAACTCCTTGAATTTATCTCGAACTTGTACCAGATTAACGACATGTTTTCACAGATCGTTAGAAAACAATGTGACGAAAAAAAAATGGTTTAATCAGTTTCCAGGGCGACGGCAGCGTGGCGGCAACCGGTGGTCACGACTCATTCGGACGTGTTTGGGACCTTCGCACGGGCAGATGCGTGATGTTCATGGAGGGTCATCTCAAAGCGATATTTGGCATAGATTTTTCGCCGAACGGCTTTCACATAGCCACGGGTAGCGAGGACAACGAGTGCAAGATATGGGATCTGCGAAAGAGAACATGCGCATACACGATTCCTGGTCACACGAATCTCCTCTCGGACGTCAAATACCAGAAGGAAGAGGGCCAGTATCTAGTCACCGCTTCGTACGACGGTAGCGCGAAAATATGGTCGAACAAAACCTGGCAACCGTTGAAGACGCTGCCAGGACACGACGGTAAAGTAATGTCTGTCGATGTGTCGGCGGACCAAAAATTCATCGCCACTAGTTCGTACGATAGAACTTTCAAATTGTGGGCACCAGAGAACATGTGAGGCTACTGTGCGGAGACTATCGGTGACAACTTCGGTATCGAACGCCAAGCGACTTCTCGGAGACGAGCTCAAAGTTAACTATCAATGTTAACTTTGTTCTAGATTTTTTTTTTTTTTTTGTACGAGACTGCTGAACGAATGTCAAGGGTGAAGTTGTGTTCAATAAACTTGTAATATTCTGTTAGATAAAAAGAAATCTTCGATACTGTAGTGTTTTAAATTCTCGTTGATTAACTCGTCAATGTTTGCAAGTCCGAAGTTCCCGACGAGATTGATTGACAAGTGCGTGCAAAGCTTTGACTAAACGTTTTTTTTTTACACTTGAATAACAGCTCGAGATTATCCGTCGAAACATTCCATTTTGCGTAACGCTATTCGACGCTACTTCAGTGCCGTAAGTTGCGTTCGGTAGATAACGAAGTGTTCGAGGTTCAAACAGCGATTGATATCTCGCTCGATGCGTCCGGCGAGGGCGATAAAAATACAGGCTAGACGGCAGCCGTGAGATGCCTGCAGGATTGAGCAAACAAGATCACTCGTTGAATTTTTCAAGCTCACCCCATAGTTCGCCGTAAGTCGCGAAAGATTTTTTCGCTGACGCGAGTCTCACTTACGATTTTAGTCCCTTCAGGAAACTCGAAGCTTTTACCTAACACAGCAGCGCGCTGCTACCGACTCGGCGTATCCGGGCCGTAGCGCGGAAACGCCGCGTTTCCCGCGCAGGGCGATAAATCCTCTCGAGCGAATCTCATGACTTAGGATTTGGCAGTGGTTGGCCTCGAGTACTTGGTGCATAAATGTTTATACATATATATTTGTACATGCGTGTGTATAACCGCTCCCATAAATCCACATAAAACTTGAATTTTCTTGAAGCTCTAACGTTTCATTTGTAGACGCATTCGCGAGCGATAAACCAGAAAATCCCATTAGTAGTTACCGCGATACGAGAGTGTAAGAGCCCCGGCGCTTTAAGCAAAACCCCAACGAATGCAACAAAGTTTCATAAAGAGCAAAGCCTCCGGCTGTTTCGCCCCCGTTATTAATGAGCTTTCCAAAGTTTTACCGAGACTGGACGGGGGAGAAAGAGGCCGCCGCTTCTCGTGTATACGTGCGAGAGATCCCGGCTGAGTTACCGCTGAGACGAGGCTGTCGCGCGCGCTTTCGGAATTGCGGCGAGAGCGTCGCGACCGTGACTGACTTATCGATTGTTCGCGCCTCGGCTTCGGCGTCTTCATTAGCATAATAATTTTTGTTTCTCTCGCGTTATGCCCCGTTGACAAATCAGTTTTAAGTTAAGGGAATAGGTCACAAAACGACTTTTCTACTTTTGGAACTAAAAATCACAAGTGTTACAAAGCAATGAACAAGGTTTTTTTTATAAGAATTTTTAATAATTTTTTCCCCACATCGGTTCGGAAGTGAGCTTAAAATTGTATCAATTGGCACGAGCTGCACATGGTGTCGTGTGAAGAGCAATATTCTTTTTAAAAAAAATATATATTTCCAGACTACTGTATTAGATTTTTTTTTCTAAAATAACTTTGGAATATTATTAGAGACGCATAAAAAAAATAAAATCGAGTTTCCGCCGATAGATTTTTGAAGATATTACGAGTTGAAGGGGCTTCTAACCGGTGTATGAATCGGCCTCAACCATTGCTACACTGAGAAAAAAAAATGGTTGGATTAACCAAAAGTCGCAGTGACATACGTTCAAAGTTGTTATTTGTTTGGTAGAAATAAAGCATTGTTTTGTTAAACGATTGTTTGCTTCAATTTGCTCAAAATTTGTCGATTGAAACGAGCATATTTGTTGGATCTACAAAATACCCCTTTGAACGTAGGGGAGAGCGGGGCAAAATGGCACAGCGGGGCAAAACGGGATAATGAGACAAAATGCAATTTTCAAACGGGATAATGAGACAAAATGCAAAATAAGGCATCCAAAAATTATTGGAAAATTGAGTTTTGCCCTCACTGTCCCGTTTTGCCCCACTATCCCATTTTGCCCCGCTCTCCCCTATGTCACCGCGCATTTGCTTGCCATCCCCACCATCAATAAACGGCGATCTATGACGTATTCCCTTAAATGAATTATAAATTACGAGTCGAACAACATATTAACTAATCTATATTTTACAGAAATTACAACCATTTAGTAATCGTTATTTAACGACCCTCGATCATCGCCGCCATTGACGAGAATATTTGCTAAATTTTGTTTCGCTCTTTTGCGTATGTACATCATGAGAGAGCGTGGCGTTTGGTTGCCGAGCGATCGCACGAATCGCCTAAATCCTTCGACCAATTTCGCGACAATCTTTCCTATACTCGATATTGCGGATAAAAAAAAAAAAAAAATCACCACCGGTCTTATGTACCAGCTCGTGGGCTTGGAAGTTGCGAAGTGGCCCACGGGCTTCCGTTCAGGCGCGGGGGTTGAGAAAATAATCCACAAACTTTCTGAACCGCGCGAAGAATCCGCGTGACGATGACGACGAGGTATCGACTTTGCTGATTAATTCTGCGGTCGGGAGTGCCGCGCGGTGAAAGTTTTCTCCGAGGGACGACGTTTTACGCCCGGGTTGAATAACGCCAGTGGAAGTTCATGCCGTCTCGTTGACGGGCAACTGTTGATGGACCCAAGTTCGCGAACCGCCCTCGGCAAAGTCGGACGCCGCGTGTCCGTCCCCTTGAAGGACCCACTTCGTCGTCAGAAGACCGTCGACGCCTACCGGCCCTCTTGCGTGTATTCGCGACGTCGAAATACCGACCTGACAAAACAAAAAAGAAGAGGAAATTTAGGACACTTCTACAGTTGGTACTCGGTGATTAAAAGATTGACGAGTATTCGCGCAGTTAGGTGGATGAAAATAAAGCTTTGTATGAAAGTTATCGATTGATTGAATTTTTCAAGGTCAAAAGTGTTTATGGCTTTCAGTAGTCATTGTGGTTTACACAAAGGCTGTGGCGGGCTCGGCGCGCTCGCGTCGGTTCTTTGTACGAGCCTCTGTGTGAGTTCTGTGTAATTGCTGTGTTGGTGTCTCAACGATCGTCTGTGTGAACTTTGTACGAGTCCCTACGAGTTTTTTGCCTATGAGTTTGTAAAATTCTGTGTTAGTTTGTGTAATTTTGTGCGTTTTTTAACATCCCTCTACCATTCGCAGCTGCAGCTGGCCGGAGAATTTATCGCGACGTGATCAACCACACCCAGAAAAAAAATTTATTTGACGGCCACAGTTTATTTGGTTCAGTAAAATATTTATTTTATTTACGTAACTATTTACTTAATTTATTTAAATCAAGTAAATATTTTACTTAAACCAAATAAACTGTGGACGTCAAATAATTTTTTTTTTCTGGCTGCACAAATTCGACCGAGTCCGCGAGGCTCGACAGGCGCCTTGTACAAAATGAAATCGGTCGACAGTCGAGATTTTTTTTTAGCGAATCGGGATCAGAGAAATCGGTGAAAATTTCGGTCACAAATTTGGCTGTGTGCGAGCCTCTATGCTCTCCGATCTTCTGTGTGAACTTTGTACGAGTCCCTACGAGTTTTTTGCCTATGAGTTTGTAAGATTCTGGGTTAGTTTGTGTATTTTTTTTCGTTTTTTACCGTCCCTCTACCATTTGCAGCTGCAGCTGGCCGGAGAATTTATCGCGACGTGATCAACCACACCCAGAAAAAAAATTTATTTGACGGCCACAGTTTATTTGGTTAAGTAAAATATTTATTTCATTTAAGTAACTATTTACTTAATTTAAATAAATATTTACTTAATTTAAATAAATATTTAAATAAATATTTACTTAATTTAAATAAATATTTATTTAAATCAAGTAAATATTTTACTTAAACCAAATAAACTGTGGCCGTCGAATAATTTCTTTTTCCGGCTGCACAAATTCGACCGAGTCCGCGAGGCCCGACAGGCGCCTTGTACAAAAAATTAAATCGGTCGAACGTCGAGATTTTTTTAGCGAATCGGATCAGAGAGATAGGTGAAAATTTTGGTCACAAATTTGGCTGTGTGCGAGCCTCTCTGTGAGTTCTATGTAAATGCTGTGTTGGTGTCTCAACGATCTTCTGTGTGAACTTCGTACGAGTCCCTACGAGTTTTTTGCCTATGAGTTTGTAAGATTCTGTGTTAGTTTGTGTATTTTTTTTCGTTTTTTACCGTCCCTCTACCATTTGCAGCTGCAGCTGGCCGGAGAACTTATCGCGAATAAATATTTACTTAATTTAAATAAATATTTATTTAAATCAAGTAAATATTTTACTTAAACCAAATAAACTGTGGCCGTCGAATAATTTCTTTTTCCGTCTGCACAAATTCGACCGAGTCCGCGAGGCCCGACAGGCGCCTTGTACAAAAAATTTAATCGGTCGAACGTCGAGATTTTTTTTAGCGAATCGGGATCAGAGAGATAGGTGAAAATTTTGGTCACAAATTTGGCTGTGCCTATTACACTGTGAGTGTGTCTGTGAGTTCTGTGTGAGTTTCGACCTGCAGTGAGTACGTGTGAATGTCCAACGATGCCCACCGTATTTTTATAATATTGTAAATGTACAACAATTGGATATTGATTGTGAAACAAAATATATTGCGAATGCAGTCGATCGACCATGCGTACCTCAGCGCCAAGGCCGAATCTGAATCCGTCAGCGAATCGTGAACTGGCATTGTGAAAGACGCATGCACTGTCGACCTCCCTCTGGAAGTGCGCAGCCCGTCTCTGATCCTCGGTAACTATGACGTCAGTGTGAGAACTTCCGTATTTGTGGATGTGATTTATCGCGTCGTCTAGCTCCGGCACGACTTCAATGGTGCACTCGAGGGCTCCGTACTCGGTCCTCATGCTCTTAGCGGCCGGTGGTCCGAAGGTCAATTGTTCGCGTAACTTTGGTCCGGAGTTGATTTTCACCTGCGAAACAATACACAAAGTAGAGCCGAGCTATGTACAGTGAGACCTCGCTTATCCGACCTTTCATTAACCGAGCCTCCGCGTTATCCGAAACACCCGACTCATTCGAGCCCACCGCGATAGTTCTGTCGCTTGGTGTTCATTTCGCGTAAGTTCGAGAAAAATGGCATAAAATTGCAAATACTTCTCGATCATATAAAAATCTGAAAAAATTCCTGCATATTAAAGGTACTGAAAAGATTAATTTTGCATAATAAAAAATCCAAAATATTATTAACAAATTCAACAAAAAATGTATTGTTTAACAAATTACCCGGCAACCTAATTTTTTTTATTACGAATATGATTCGTTCATTTTTCTGAATACGTATAATTTATTTTTTGTATGGAAAAAAACACAAAATTCAAAGAAGATTTAAAAATCTAAAAAAATTCATACGTATTCAGAAAAACGAACGAATCATTTTCGTAATAAAGAAAATTAGGTTGCCTAGTAATTTGTTAAAGAATTAATTTTTTGTTTAATTTTTTGAATAACATTTTGGACTTTTTATTATGAAAAAATAATCTTTTCAGTACCTTTGATATGCATTGAGAACTATTTGCAATTTTATCTCATTTTTCTCGAACTTATGCGAAATGAATACCAAGCGGGAGGTGCAGGCACGGATAATACGGAAAACTTGGATAAAACGGATAAAGCAGTCAACGCCCACG
This sequence comes from Ichneumoninae sp. A BG-2022a, assembly GCA_030522665.1. Lineage (NCBI taxonomy): Eukaryota > Metazoa > Arthropoda > Insecta > Hymenoptera > Ichneumonidae > Ichneumoninae sp. A BG-2022a. The sequence goes on along the minus strand of JAPYZC010002745.1, from coordinate 3,497 downwards.
CACGGAGTAGTCCGTAAAGGCAACTTTGTTGCATACGCTTTTCTACAATCTTGCTTTATATTGCGAGCTGCAGACACAACAGTTCCGATTTTAGAGTCAATGGTTTATGTTTATATGAAGTTAATCTTAATCAACGATATTACAATTTTTTAAAAGAAATAATTAACTAACTGATAAACTAAACTAAATTTAATAAATAAATTAACTGATAAAGTAAATGTTTATATGAGGTGGTGTCATTTTAAAAAAAATGTACAATTGTATAATTGTACAAGTTTGAATTGAGTATGTTATCCGTGTTATCCGAGATTTCACTTATCCGACGTACGCGCTGCCCACATTACCTCGGATAAGCGGGGTTCTACTGTATCTGTACACGACGTAACTCAGCTGTTCGGTTACTATAGCTGCACAATTCTACTGTACAGTGGAGTTCTCCTTTATTAGCGTGGCCTTCCGCTAGAGGAAATTCCCGACAGTTCTGCATCGCTTATCACCCGACGGCTTCAACCAACGGTATCTCTCAGTTCATTCGTAATTAAAGAACTTTTCTTTCGAAGCAAGCAATCTCCATCTACTCGATTCGAGACAAGTGGACTCTGGGATACACGCGAAGGTCGACGAAAAAGAGAGGAAGAAAGAACGCGCCAATTTTTTTCGTAACCGGAAGTTACCGCTACGGCAGTGACTTCCGGTTATGAGAAAATTCACTCCCGACATATAGGGAGCAAAACGGGTATCTCGACTAAAAATAGGTATTGGGCGCAAAACAGGCAGCGTCTTAATTTTCTTGTAAACGATTTGTTTCAGTTCTGATGTTCATAAGAAATGTTCGGAAAATAAGTCAAATTGTTCGTGAAAACAAAACAAATCTATCTAATCGAAATTTTTTTAAACATTTGTTTAGAATTCTTTTTTCGAAAATTTATTAACCAAATTCATTTTTTCGACAATTTATTGAGCAAATTCATTTTTTCGAAAAAAATGTAGACCAAAATAAAAATCTTTTTTTTTTCAATGGCCGCCATTTTGCCAATTCTTTTTCCCTCGTCAAGGACCACATTATTATATATGATTTGTGAAGGAATTAACCGAAAAAAATCCTAAATGTTCTTTAACATATCCTTCTTCCACCCTAAAAAAATCAAATCTATAAAGCGTATATTTACCGAGAAGAAAAAGCACAAAATATGCGTGCGTTTTTACGCATTTCCTGTGGCGTAAGCCCTTAAAGAGAAAGTAAAATATCGCGGTCGGTAATGAAAACTGTAACGAACTTTTCTCCAGCAGTAATTTCCAATTATAAGAAAATGGTTCCCGAAACATATATAGAGCATGTACCGAATACATTCAATATATCCAAAACATCCCGAAGAAATATTTCAAAACATATTCCTGAATACCTTGAAAAATGTTGAAAGTTAAGACAACCAGGAAAAAAAAAAACAAAAAAGCAAGGAAGTTCAAAAAAGGCTCCCCCCTCCTTTACTTACCCCCTCCTTCTGAAGCATGCTGCAAACGTCGCTGAAGAAGTTGCCGCCCATGTGACTCTCATGTATGAGAAGGGTTTCCATGGCGTTGCAAGCAGCGGGGTAATCGCACTTCGAGTCCCTGATGATTTTCAGAGCTTTCTGCAGATCGGCGTCCTTGTCGACGTAAACGTGACAGACGCCCTCAGCGTGACCGAGGACCGGTATGTGTTTGGACTGCTCCTGGATGTTTCTGACGAGGTCCGAGCTACCGCGCGGTATGATGAGGTCGATGTGTTTGTCCATGGCGAGGAGGTCGCCGATTTCCTCCCTCGTCGAGACGAGCGATATGGCCTGAGAGGCGCCGACCGAGCTCAGCGACTCCTTGACGAGGTCCATGAGGCACCGGTTGCTGTGGGCAGCTTCCTTTCCGCCCTTCAGCAGCAAGCCGTTGGCGCTCGACATCGCCAGGGCGGCGACCTGCGGTAGACTGTCAGGTCGCGACTCGAAAATCACCAGAAGCACTCCAATTGGCACCGTTATTTGTTTCAGATCCAAACCCTCCGCCAGCTTGGTTCTTCGGACGACCCGACCAACGATCGTCAACGAGTCCTGCGCGATCTGCCGCAGTCCGGTGCTGAGGGACTTCAGCTTCGATGGCGTCAGCGAGAGCCTCGAGAGCAAAGGCTTCGCCAGACCCGTCTTCGCCGCCTCGTCCAGGTCCTTGATGTTCGCCGCGAGGATCTCGTCTTGCTTGGAGTACAACAGATCCGCCAATGTGTTTATGGCATTGGCTCGCTGCTCGGGCTCCAGAGCTTGCAGAACGCGGCTGCCGACTCGAGCTGGAACAGACGATATTAATGCAGTGAAATAATAAGAAATTCACTTTTTCTTCTTATTTTCTTTACTTCTTCAGAGGAGACATTTACCATGGGGATCCGAATTTTATCCATTTTAGGTGAAGATTATAATTTTTTTTTTCTTTCAAGATCATATTTGCCTGATGGCGATTTTTTGGATTATTGATATGTATTCCCAAATATTGAAGAATTTTGAGATCGATGAAATTATTTGAAAAATTCCATTGATAGACTTATATAAAACTACAAGTATTATGCTGAGATGGTTTTTCTGTGAAATTGAAGTTTACGAGACGGACTGAGTTGCACAATAAAGTGGCTGAGTTGGGAGAGAATGCCACGTAGAGGAAGTTTTGTTCTCAAAAAAAAAAAGCTTTTCATAAATTGTCAGCCGATTATCCCTGATTTGATGATTTTGAGATTTTTAAACTTTTGAAGTTTTCGAAGAATTTGTGGTTTTCTTCCGAGGCGATTTTCTGTATCTTACTCTATGAGGAAGTCAAAGTCGACCAACCAACAATCTTAGAGAGGAAGTTAATTGCACAAAGTTGAAGTTAGTTAGTTGCACATCCCGTTTGAGGATGGGATTTGCTGTTTCACACGAATATAAAGCTCCTTTTTTAACTTGGCACTGAGACACTACAGTGTCTCTTGATATCTTTTATGTATCTGGCACATATATCATTTCCATAGAAGTACGCGCACGGAGAAAAAAAAATTGTTGGGACAAGAATTTGCTTAACATAGGGACAACAAAATATTTTCCTGTGGCAGCAAATATTTTGCTGTAGCAGCCAAATATTTTTGCCGCCACAACAATAATCTATTAACGATCTACATTTTGTTAGAGAAACAGAACAATTTATCTCCGTGCGCAAGTTGGCAAAACTGCATAAGTAATGTGCAAAATTGGCACATTTCTGCGTCGCTTTAGATATTGTTGCCTCCTCAGAGTGGCCACAAAACGGTGAATATTGGATAATTGACTTAATAATTAAAAAAAAAATCTTTCCGAAACTCTGTATTTTCGTTAATTGAAGTAGGTGCACGGATCTAACAAAGCGAAGACATTGGTGTATTTTTTCGCGCTGAACCTGTATCGGCCAGTCGTTTTGCATAAAAGGCAAACACGACGTTGACGTTAAAACAAGTTGAAAATTGAAATTTT
>JAPYZC010002744.1:0-13770 GCA_030522665.1 Ichneumoninae sp. A BG-2022a | reverse complement strand
TGCTCGCGATGCACTTTGTCTCCGCATCGCTTGAAAAAAAAAATTCAAAAAGGTCAACCGAATAATTCAACATTTTGTACTCTCCGCTCCCGTGGGATCCAGCATTGCGTCGCTTGTATTTACCCAGACGAGGCCGTCGAATGCGTCTCTATCAGCGACGGGACGTGCTAGAGCCAACCTCATCCGCGAAGAGAAGACACCTATGCGCGAATACGAACGTGCAGGAACAATTAAACATCCGACGGCAAACACCCGGAGTTTCGAGATCTTTAATATTAATCTCAGTTTCTCCGAGAGTTGTTTCACGTAGAAGTGACGGCCTCTGTTGGTAATTCCACGGCTGGTACCAGTCGAGCCTCGTCCGCGGAAGGTACTGCTGTGTACCTGCGTTGCACCTATTTACCAGAATATATTTCGGCTGCGAGCGTTGCCCCTCTTCCTCGTTAAGGAGGTACACGGCCACTGGCCCTGTAACTTCCGCCCCGACTCATCACCCACGGCTTGGCGAACTTCATTTCTCTCCCAGTCATACATCATTCTCATTCCTTTTCTCTAAAACTCTTCCTCATTTTCACATCGGCCGGCAAGAAACAGAAGTACAAAAACGGTATGTTTCGCCATGCCCATGTCCTCAAACTACAGCCACGTTCGTTTTCTTCGCAAGTTTTCGATCCACCCGTACCGCGCTGTTCACTTTTCCACCGAACAATTTTTCTCTTCTCCCAGCAGTTTCATTCTCCCCTCGCTGTCTGGTTGTACGGAAAATGGTCTTTCATCGGAACGATTCTTGTTAGGAAACTGCTAAGAGGCAATCGCGCGGTGCATGTAACCGGGGCATGGATGGAGGTATACGGGGGATCCGCACAGTTATAGGATAATACGCCGGAGAGTAGGAACATAAGAAAGGAAACAGCCGAAGGCGAGCAGCGAGCCACGCTTAGGTCTATCTCTTCGGTGTTATCGGGTCCCGGAGCGCAGCCGGTGCGTGTATCGGATAACGAGGGCTGATGCTCGGAGCGTACTAAAAAGTACCACGATCGCAGCCTCCGGGCATTCGCGAGTCCTATCCGTCAGCCTTGTTTTCCCGTCCGATGTTGCTGCTGCCAGGTTGATCTCCTCTTTGTGCGAGGAAAATACGAAGAATAGAGGTACCCGGGGAAATATAAAGATGAATACAGGACCGCGGCGTTTGAAGGTATCCCAGATGTCTCTGCCGGTGCAGCATGCAGCTGGGACGTGGCGCTTGCAAGTTAGAGTTACTTATTTTCACGGATCTTCGTGATCCTCGACGACGAGCATGCCCCGAGGAACGTGTAACGTGGAACGGAGATCACTGCGATGCGAGACATTCTGTGCGTTTCGACTCTTGGGGAAAAATTATCTTCGACGTTGCGAGTTATCTTCACGGGGCGCTATATCGATTGGTCTTCGGAGAGCTTTTTTTTTCAAGCCAATACTTTGATGTCTGAAATACGCGCCAGCGGGCTACGTCCGCAATTGGAATACGGCGGGGCTTCCTCCTTCCTCTATCCCGGGACACAAAACGATACAGCCAGACCGCGGAGCGGGAGCAGCGATAGCCCTCGAGCATTTATCGTTCAGCCTTTATCATGGCGGAAAAATAACATCAGACTATTTTCGCAATATTATTTTCTTTTGTTCCCGGGCGTGTGTCCGTCGCAAGAGCAAGAGAATTATGAAAGAGGCGAATGAGGAGTAAAGGAAAAATGTTGAAAAGAGAAGCTACAGTGCAGAGCCGCATAACTTTGAACGGACGGGGCTCCGGGTCTAGGAAGGTTTAACTTGTTTCTTCCTCGGTTAGCGCATCAACCGCGAGAGAAACGTGTGAGAGTCTCTCGCGGACCTCAACGGGGATAAAAGTATCGGCGGAGGTGAGCGACGACGCGCAAAGGTGGTGCGAGTTCTTCACGGTCTTGGCTCGTCGGGTTTGTGAGCGTGTTGCAAGGAGGCGGACAAGTTTTATTGAGCGAGATATCGACTAATGCGGCTGAATGGGCGATAGCGACGGTGGAGAAGAAGGGACCACCGGAAGCGCGTCCGGAAAGGCAGGTTAAAAAAGGGGAAAAAAAAGAAACGGAGAAAGAGACCCGGGCGAAGGGCGCGAGCGGCAGATGGAAGCTGGCAAGGAGGGCGGCTGGAGAGCGAATGAACGACACAGAGACGGAGCCATCTCTCTTGGGAACCGTATTTATATTTCATCACTTTTCCATTCAGCATCCACGCGCGCGCGAGAGATCCTCAACGACCTCCATTTTTTCTCTTTGCTTCCCCCCGTTCGTTCCTCCCTGTTACCAGTCTGTTACTCCGTCGTACTTCGCGCAGCTGGGTACTCTTTATCTCGTACCTTCGAGCCCTCCCGCATCCGATTCCACCCAAAGTCACTCTGCCTGTGTATCCGATGCGTCGGCGTCCGCCTTATTTTATCATTTACCCAGCACAGTAGAATCGGGGCGACTTCCGTCGAAGCAAGAACGGTATCCCGTTCCGTCGGAGTGTCTGAAGTATCTGATCGTACAGATGTTCGAGAAGACATGCAGAATGCACCGATCGCGAGCAGACGCCAGCCTCGGCGAGTGGTGACTATCCTCCGGGGACCGTACATATCTCCGTCCTTCCGGAGGCACCGGGGAACCTCCGTACTCCCTCTTGAGGAGCCACTCGCGGGAGATGGAGTTGGTAATTATGCAGAGAGAATCGACGTTTTCCCGGAACGACTTGGCATTGGCTACGGGCCGAACCGGCCTGCCAATACGGAAGATACGGGGAGGCTCCCGACAGAGGCGAGAGAGTGATTGGTTGCCCTCCTCATCGCTTCGGCTTCCACCTTTTTTTTCTACTTATGGGTCTGCTCTATATGTGATGAATTAATTCTCCTGGGCTGCTTGGCCAAATGGTCATTAATGATGCAGAGCCTGTCAATACTGCTTGCTGTGTGGATCATGCATTAATGATCATCGGCTCATTCATGAATCATGAGGAAATAGGATCCACAGGTCACTCAATGCTACGCTGTACCAAAATTCCCCACAATCGGAGTAGGGCGTTATTACTCGGTATCGTCCGCGCGGGAGAGGGTGGGATCGTGCAGCTCGAAGAGAAACGAGTTACAGAAGATCCTGCATCGACTTCTCTTGAGCCACACGCTACAGCAACCCTGATACGCATTTGGTTCACGTGCCTTCGCCTAAGCCCGGAAATCAATCGGCTCTCTCTCTCTCGCTCCACGCTGCGTTCGCTGCGGCCGTGTGTCGAACGAGAATCAGAGAATCCCCGGCAGATCGAGTGCCGGGCCAGACCGCGAGTCAGACGGATCTCCGCGGAAATTGAAACCTTCGTACCCCCCCCCCCCCCCCCTCTCGATCGTCTGGAACCAACGAAGAACGAAATTTTTTCTTATTCTCTTCTTCCTCTTTACTCTTCCTTTGTATATCAGGTCTCGAATACAACTGCCCAACGAAATCTTCCACATTTCTGGTAAATCAACCCGGCCAAACTACGTACCTCGTTAGCCCGCTCCAATCTGCGGATAACTCTTTATTTTCTCTGATCTACACTGAAAAAAAAATTTGCTTGCGGGTTGCCAAAGAAAAAAATTGTTATTGCGATTCTACTTTCAATTCTTACAATTCTATATGATATTGAAATAACGACGGCAAGACTGTCAAGGTGACGTGTTATCGTTTCGATCCCGTATGGAATTGTTAGAATTAAAAGTAGGATTGAAATAATAATTTTTTTCTTTGGCAGCCCGCAATCAAATTTTACTTGAGTCAATGATATTTTTTTTCAGTGTACTATAAAAATAAAAAAATAAAAAAAACCGAAGGAAAACCAGCCTAGTTATTTCGCTCGGTGGTCAGCCAGAAGTAAACCCGTCTCTTTCCCTATTTAATCGTCCGGTGCATATAGAATAGACCTATATTTTCCATCTGGCCCATAGTCTACTCACGATGTCGCCAAACAGTACATATCCCCGTTGTCTCCGGTACACGGGGGTTACGTATTGTTAACGGAGTCGAGACTCGCTTCCTGCAGTCGACTCGGATACACGAATACATCTGCATAGATCTACAACTATGGCTATAGGTATCGATCTATACATGTAAAGTAGACCCCCCCCCCCGGTCCGGAGGTCCTCGCGCAACTGGCGGAGCATTAGAGGCTAAGCCTGTATTTTATTGGACGCCCGTATAAATCAAAAGCTTCGGATAGTCAAATATTGGAAGCTTTGCACGGTCCAATACGGGGCTGATACACACGCCGGGGAGCGAGGAGGGGCGGGAGGTCTCGAACACCCCGTGTGATACCCTGTACAACCCGGTGGTCGTTTGCGACAACGTAGCGCGGGCCTATGCACCTCTCCCCCTGCCTCTCACCGGCCCACCTGACGCATCATCCCTCCACCCGAATGGTTTATCCAAGCTCGACGAATAAAAGCCTTGTACACTGTATCCCCGACTGGCACGTTGCTTGCTTGTTTTACGGATAATAATTAGCTCGAAGCATTTGCGCGACGAAACGTATGACGTTGTTGTTGTATTTTTTTTTAATATATAATTTTTCCTTCACATTTCAACGAACGAACGCGAAACGTTGAAGGCTCGAAGGGTTGATCGAATTATTTCACTCTGAAATTGTATACGTTACCATCAATTTCAGTTTCAGGGCTTTCGTGTCGTTAGTTTATATTTCATTTTGTAAAAGTTTTTTTTTTAGGATTTTTTTACTAAACTTTTCTTTATTCACCGGTAAAGACGTCGTTGGCGGACTTACGTTTTGTGTAAAACGCTTTAGGCACAGAGTTCCGGTGCGGGAAAGGGCTTAGAATACGATATAATTGTGCAGCACGCCGATTACAGTCAAAGGCGAAGATCTCGTAAAGCAGTGGGAGGTATGTGAGGTTTTTTGATATTTTTTCTGGTGCCGAGAAAGAAGAGTTGCAAGAGTTTTCAGCGTTGAAAGGGCAAAAGCGAGTGCAGGAACGTAGCCAGAAGCCTGGCATTTCAGTGACTGGTGTATGGTGTGTGTATACAATGGGGAAAGGCCGTCGAGCCGCCGCCAGGCTGACACTGGGTTTGGCATGTTCGTTACCAGGAACCGAGTTACCTGCATGCGCGCGCGCGCGCCGGGCTTAATTTTGTAATTTTGCGTAATGCCGTCGGCGACCCGATGTTAAAAAGTACGGCTAAAAAGGTTGGCCGCTCTGAACGGGGTATCTCGTTGGTGACGACGTGCGCACTCGCTGAAGCTCCCCGTGGTCGAGCGTAAATACAGTCCCACTGGTTATGTGCGCCGAGAGTGGAAGAACACGGAGATGAGAGACGAAAGAGAGAACCGGAGAAGCCAGCCGAGGAGGCTAACGACGGTGAGAGTTTCCTTTTTGTTCGAGCAACTGCACCAAACCCGCGGCATTAGCGAAGTAATTATTAAGGCGGAGGCGTCGGGGCTCTCGGAGGGAAAGCGAGAGCGATGGGACACCGGGTACCCGGGGAGGAGACGACCCAGAAGGCTACCACGGGGTCGAGGGGGGTGCTGAAGTGCTTTTGAATGACTCGGTGAGAGGGTGGGAGAGAACGCGCCTCCGACCGCGAGAAAACGCTCCCGTCGTCGTTCGGGTTGGCTTCATCCTCGCTAAACGAAATTGTAGAAAAGATCCGGGATGTACTCGGACGAGACGGGTATGGACAAATTTATGGCTACTTTCTTTTTTCTCCTCGCTATCTTTTGTATTTTTATAAAAGAAATTTTTTCATGAAATTCCGTGGGTTAAGCTCACTCGCCCGTTCACCGTGTGTGTGTATGTATAGGGAGAGTCAGGGGGGAGGGGAAACATATATAAAAACGGGCGAGAAAATTTATCCTAACCAGCTCCTTCGTGCTACGGTGGAGCTCGGGGTGGAACAAAGATTTTTAACCGTAATTTCCTGAGATACGAGATACGCGACTGAATGAACGAGAGAACGCAGGGTACGTGCAAGAAATATCCTTGTAAAAAAGGCGGCCCGTAGAACGCACGGAGGAAAATGATGAGTTGACCCGACCAAGTGCACGGTGAAATACGATCGCGACGATTGATTTGGTTGCGGCAAAGGAATTTTTTATTACCGCTCAGTTAATTGGTTCACCACGCAGTCTGTCGGAACAAAGAAGTATTATTCTCCGTGTCTGTTCGCTCCGTATCTTCGCGAGTTGCATCAGGTATCACATCAAGCATACAGCCAATAACTCGATATCTCTCGGTCCAGAGCCGCGTCGGAGGCTCAACTCTCACTGAAGATTGGCCGGAAACTATCGGCTCGCGTAGCTCCGAGGTTCATTCAATCGTACGGGATAAATCGTACGCGGGCTCTTGCCTGAGGCTTTTTCACTCTCGGCTAAACTCCATCGAGAATTCAAGCCTCGCCGGCTCCGTCGACGAGACAATTTAAATTGCGAATAAAGAAAATCGACAAGAACAAGCGGAAACTGTAACAACAACTTTATCCGCCTTCGTTGAACGTTTATGTGCGTCTCCTCCGAACCTCATCCCTCGGCGACTGACCCTCGTTCGGAGGCGTGCAAGCTCTCCGTATAGCGTAACAGAAAGCTCGCTATACAGGGCTATGTACACCGGGTACAGCTTTGTGTGCCTGTCTGTAAATACCCAGACGCGCACACCTACCCTATGTACACGATACGGAGGCCACGGCACCGGTAACAAACTGCCCGAACTGGCTTCCCGCCGACCGGAAGTCTTAACCGGAAGCCGCCAGATGAGAGGAACGCGCGCGTGACTTAACTCGAATGACGGGGCAAATTGACTTTCTATCGGGCTCTCCTCCTTCCCTCACTCCCTCGTTCATTCTCATCCCGTGCACCCTCCCGAACGCCCGAAGATCTGGCGCACGGTTTCATAACGACGTTCACCACGGTTCCCAGCAACGGTACGTGGGATGGAGCGGTACTCCCCGGTGGTAGCCAAGGAAAGATCCATGGATCATTGAAGCGTAACAAAAACATCGTTCGGACAAATCCAAGATATCCTTTCTCGCGTAAAATTACCCCGCGGTATGGTTTCGAGGTCATAATCTTTGAAATCCCGCGATGCGTTGTTCACCGTTCCGTGGATAATCCAGGAAACATGAGCACGGAAGGAGAACCCGGAGAGCTCCAGCGGTAGCAGTGAGGAACTTGCCAAGGGTCCCGGTTCGAGAAGTCGGCAAAATATGGCGTTAGACAGATTGCACTGTGAGTACGAGCGATAAATCGCATCGCTAATTGGCCAAGGGGGTCTGAACAAGAAGGCGAATGTGGCTGTCGGAGTTTCCGTAGGAGAAGACTGGCCCAATTTTTACGAGATCTCGTAACCACCGGGAGCGGTCGAAGAGCGAACGAGGATGCGAGGCGTCGCGGGAAAGAGGAGAAGAGCGCGGGTCAGCGCCGGAAGTGCCTCGTACCTTGGAGAGTTACGTTTTCTGGTACGAGGCCAAACTCTCGCGGTATTGAGGTGGCTCTCTCGGAGGAGGCTCCTCCGTCCGCGCCCCCGTCACTCCCTCTCAATAACACATCTCTCTTGAATCGGCGCCAGGCCCGATCATCTCGTGAGTAGCACGATATTTCGAGTCGAACCGACTGGTCCGTATGTGCACAATTCCGATGAGGGAGAAATGGGAGAGGCAAAGAACGGGAGGCTGGAACACACCCGACCTTCCGCATCCGCTTCCGGTCGGTGAGCGTATACGTAACGACCGTGGGCTCGCGCATGGTATGACTATGGTATTTTCTTGTACACGTGTACAGGCACGGGTTCGGCTGCTCGCGAGGTTTTCGGGGTGGCTCACGCACGAAACTCCATTCGAGCGAGAGATCCGGATCGAAGACGTCACGTTCGAGACTTAGCTCGAAGCGGCTTGAGGCGGCTCGAGGCAGCGCTTCCCTCATCTCTTGTTCTTCCCCGGGGTTTCGACTCTCTCCCACGGCTCTCTCTCGTTCGGTAAGACGCGGATGGAATTCGCAGCAGCCGGTTTAGCGGGAGCGAAGCTTGCGTCTTGGGTGCGGTACCGGTGGCGAGGAAACGCGCGAGAGGGTGAGTCTCGAAACGAGGACTGGATAGGTGAGGGAGGCACGGGTATTCGCGAACGTGCACACGCGGAGAGGCCGGGAGGGCAGGATCGTCTGGATTCGCCGCCGCGTGTGCGGCGTACAGGGTACGTTTCGTGATTTTCATTTCGCGGCACTCCCGGGCAGCGCCGGTGTGGCACAGAGAGGAAGAGTAGAGAACGGGCGAGGATGAGGGAGGCACAGGGAGAGCGCGGTTTCTGCGGTACCACGCGCCCCTCCTATATCATCGTTTAAAATAATATTGCGTCCAGAGGGGCATTCGCCGCCCTCATATCCACCGCGACAAATCACCCCTGCAGCGCTCGTGCGAGAACGGGCGACGCCGGCACCTAGGTAGGCGACGGCATGACCGCGATACCGCGCGGATCCGACCGGGGGTGCGGAAACGACAACTGAGGGTAGGGGGGGAAAAAAGAAAAAAAATACCACGGAGGGTTTGAGAGTCGCGAGGGCGAAAAGTAGAAGAGGGAGGAGACAAGAGGCCAGTAGCAGCAGCAGCACTAGCACCAGCGCCAGCGGAGAGAGTGACGGTGCGTGCGTACCGAGATCTGGAGCACGAGAGGGTAGAAGTCAACATAACGGGGCGGGCAAGTGAGTGTTATTTATCGTCGCCAGTTGCTTATTACTTAAGTAAAATATAATCGCTTGCATCCCGCACAGAAGAGTGAGGGAGCGAGGTAGTCGAGGAGACTCGTGCAACTCACGTTCACGTAACACCACCCTCCCACGCTTCGACTATGATTAACTTTTATTCTATGCGAATTGTTGTTGTTGTTTTTTTTTCAGTTTCTTTCGTTCTCCGTACAGATATACATTATTCCTCTACGGTGGAAACATTAGAGATTAACCGGTAGAACGAACATCACGCAATACTTTCACGAGTTTTTTGTACGGCTCGACGTCCGGAGGCAGACGGCTGTCCTCGCTACTGAAATTACTCCGGCGAAAAAGAAGTTATAAATAGCATGGGCTGCGTATAAATAGCTCGGATGAGTCATCGCACATCACGCATTTAAAAAAAATTAATTAAAAGCCATTTTTATTAGCGAATTGACATGAAAAGTAACATCCTCAGTTCGACCGAATTGAGGTGGATTAGTGCGAATGTAATTTCTCGATATTCCTGAAGTTCGGAATTGAGCCTCAAAAATTTATTTTTTTTTTAACTCGTAAATGCCTCTTGTATGTAATTCGCCTGTGCCATAATTCGTATGTAATTTTTCCGGCAGAGTATCCCGTGCGGCTTGCTTTTCAATGCTCACTCTCCCGATTTTCCAGCGGGCTCCTGAAAATCAGTACCTACTGGTATAGCCGTCGGGGCCCGGTAATGTATAGCAGTGTTCGCGACCATTGCGAGAACCTCGTATTCCGTGGGCGCGTCGTACCCGCCGGTATGGCCCGCCATCCCCCCTGGCACGACAATATAATCTTAACGAAGCAATTCCGGTATCAACACATATACCGGGCCGGTAACGCTCGCTCTCGCCCGCGGCGCGCACCGGGGCCTCGTTGAGAGCCGGACATAAGTAGAAACAAATGGTCGCGTATAACCCGCGGGGGTTTTCCCCGTGGAAGCGAAACTTTCGACCCTCGCCACGTACAACCCGTGCAACAAGGTCGGCATGCCCGGCCCGGCCTTCCCGACCCTCCGTCGCGAAACAATTTCTTCGGAGCTAATTTCGCCACTCCGCCACTGCGCGCGGAAATAAGTGTGACCGAGTGTGTGCTACCGTCGACGCTTTAAAAAATAAAAATAAAAACTTACCTTCGCCATTGCCCACCGAGATAACCCTCCTATCGGGAAACCCGTGCGGCAATTTACCTTTTTATCAGGGTAGTTTGAGGAATAGAGGCATTTCGGATTATCGCCGGCCAAAGTGGTAATCTGGGGATTGCGAAAATTATTACTCAACGGCACTATGCGGTAGATTAAGAGTTTGTGAGAAACGAATAATACATCGTATGCAGTATCAAAAATTAATTAACGTAACTGATATTTCGGGCATTGTTTCACGATACCGCGTACCAAATACCATTCGGCACCCATCAATTTATTTCGGTTGACGGGGCGAGCGGATACGGGAATGACAATGAGACCGAAAGACAAACACAAGAGAGGCGAAGAACATACACGTAAGTCGTTACACGCTTCCGTACACCTGGTTATAAATCGGAGAGCGCAAACGAGCTCGAGCGAGCGAGGAATGGAAAAGAGAGAGGAGAACGGGCGCGAACACAGCCGGAAATCGGAAGGTGTACCCACCGCGAGTACGCCCGCTCATTGTACCACCGAGGAGACAATGCGAATTACCGGAGCGGTAATGGATCTATCCACGCCGGAATCGCATCTCACGGCATTCCGGTCCGAGACCTTAATTAAGGATCCGTCAGCTCGTCTCGTCTCGGGCTCCTTCTTACCGCGCTACTTTTCTGTTTACCTCTTATCCTGTTCTTCTTCGTGACGCTCCCCATTCCGCCCCTTATTCTTTCTCGTCTTTTCGCTCAAGCGGTCGGATATAGTTTTCCGTGTTTCAACATCGTCACGACGCATCGGAACGCTTAGCGGTGGAAAGAGAAAACAAAACGAAGAACTCGTTATAAAAATGCATGAAAATTGAGATCGACCGGGACGAACACGAGTGTCAAACTTCGGAGCTGCGCGCCTCACGGCAACCGACTCAATGCATAATTAGCGATAACAATGAGAGAACAAACTCGCAGATGCCAAAGTAGAGGAAAAATAAATAAATGCATGCAGATTCATTAAAAGTCCATGTTCGGTTTTATGTCGATGCCTACTTTAAAAATATATATATATGTATATCGGACTGACCGTGCCGCATCGGAGTTTCCTCGGGCACGAACCGAAGGTTGCCGGTAGTTCGCCGCGCTTTCGAAAATGTACCGTGGGTGGCTAATTATTTGTACAAATTATCGACGTGATTAAAGCAATTAATCGTCACGGCTGATTAGTCCGCGAAATTGGAAATGCATGGTGTTCCTGGGGTTTCTCTCATTTACCTCCCCCGCAGCCCCGGTCGACGATCGACCAACCCCCGTCGTTTCTCTGGCTCCTCTCGTCCATCGCGCCATAGTGGTTTCCGGTTGGGCCGGTTTACCGATCGAAAGCGAATTTTCACAATAAATACGATAGCCGAGCTCTCATTGTAACCCTGTTGACACTGCCCGGTTGAGGGCCTCTGCCCATACGTATCACGCTTAATACATTACTCTCTGTGCGTCTGAATCGAAGCCTCGGACCGCGAGTTAATTAATTAAATATCTTCGCTAATTATCGCGGGGGTGTTGCGACGATGGTGATTGCGACCTCATGAGAACCGTTGCCGGGGGTGGGCGCGTTTTGCCGCGTTTGTATCGCGCTGCCCGCCGTGGCCCTCGACCCTTGCCCCACCCTTGCTCCCCTTCGTGCTGACAAAATTGTCCCGTTTTCGTTTGTTAAATGAGCATTAACGTTAATGGGCATTAACGTTTATTGTTAAAACTCGCATGCATTTCGATTAGCTCCAACATATTACACATGCTCATACACACAGATACACAGAGAAAGAGAGAGGGACACAGAATGGGAAGTGAGTATCAAATTTGTAATCATTGAAAACCCTGGGGCAAACATTGTTCTGCGACGCTTTTCATCCCCGGGAATATATATCCATGTAAATAAATGATTAAACAAACGGGTGCAATGATCTGTGGATTAAACGATATTGCGTTTCTGTGTGCGTGTTTTTTTTCTTTTTTTTCATGAAGATCGAGCTTCAGTCACGCGAATAGGTGGGGGAGAGGGGGGGGGGCGGTTCGCAGGTAGAAAGTGTCGAACAAAGCGGAACTCAGAATATTGTTCGTCGTCTCTCCGATCCTCCCGTCCTCTGGCTGTGACAGTGTCTAACGGATGGGAGCGATTTCCACGCGTTTGCCGGAGCTGATTTATGGTCACGTGCTCGGAAACGCCCGAGAGAGAGAGAGCCGAGAGCTATCGGGAATCATGGATCTACCGATAACGCCATACCCATCGCGACTGATAATCCGCATCCACCCGAAGCGCCCCTCACCCGCTCACCATCGCCGCCTCCGACCGGAGCGTATCGGATATACGTTTCACCCCGCCGCGGAAGGATATGAGGGCGTTTTATTTACGCCCAATTGCATCCTGACTAACGACTCGGAATCGCCTCCGAATGCCGAACGGCGTTTACCTTCGTCCCAGTATCTCCTCGCTCGTCTTCGCTCGATTACAACGAAGCGGAGGCTTCGTCGAAATGCGCAACATTTTATAATTAATCCTCCGAGGGATGAAACAAAAAAAAGCCAAAAGATAAACGCGCTCTCCTCGAAGGATCGCTTCCGGGCTCGGAGCTTTTAGTCCACCCCTTCGATTATTACACGATGAGGGAGTTGAACTAAAAAAAAATGAAAAGATGAGGAAGACGGAAAGAAAAACAGAACAGGAAGCGTGGTCAGAGAGAAGGAGAGTAGGACGATGGAAAAAAACCATTAACTCCCCTAAGCGTACGATGTAGCACCCGAGGGGGGATAATCGAAAAGCATCGAGCGAGCTCGACGAGACCCTTCCTCTTCCCCGGTTCCGGCTTCATCCACGTGAGACGGCGAGGCGGAAGTTCGGGGCAAAGAAGTTTCCTTATTTTTTTTCGTCTTTTTTCGCTCGCAGAACTTGCCGTTTCTCCCTCTCACTCCCGACGTTCACATATTATTTCGTAAGCGAAGGCGCGGTAATGGCTCGAGAGGTCGGGCTGGCTTGACTGATCGAGAGATCAAGGGAGGAAGGAAATCGCTGCTCGCAGATACACAACAGGGCTGCTCCCCCTCCCCCGGGTTCGGGAGCGAGCAGACAACAGATGCGAACAGTGGCTCTGAATAACGAGTTAACGTCGCGCCTCGCACTACACCGATTCTTCTTGGCCGGAGTCGCGTTCGCGGCTGCGGGTGAGAGCGAGCGAGCCAAGGGGAAAGAGTGAGGTAAAGAGACACCCACGCGAACCAGTGAGAAACTCACGTGGCTCGCATTGTGCAACCCAACTAGGCTCTACCGATTTCCCGTACGTCTCGCGGATAGTGACGAATAGTCCGCTCGGAATCCCATCCAATTTCTATCGTTCTCAAACAATACGAGAGTTATCGAAACAGTCCGGTCTATCTCGACGATCGGGCAGAAATTTCTTTTGTGCAAAGCCCGTAGTCTATATATATGTATGTATCCGCTTTCTCATACGGAGCGATAGAGGATGAAATGTTCGGAGTCGTCAAAGTTTGCCGATTAATGATAGTAATGGTTTGTAAGACTTTAGCAATTTAAAAAAAAAAAATTTTTCATTTTTTATTAATGTTCCATTCCAGGTATACCCCTTAGGGGTTTTTACCTTAGCTCCCCCTAGCCTAACCGTGTACCTATTCTAACATTTTCCTACCCGCACTTCGCTAACCTACTCTAATTCCGTGCGTCCGCAGTCGACTTACTTCCCCCTAACTGTACCGCATTCGCCGAGGACACAGGGAATCTGCCGAAAACCCATCTCGGTACAGCTGGCGATATTCTACTGATCCTCCGGTATTTCTGCACTTGAGTAAAGTGCAGAAACACCTAAGTTTCAGAAGAAAGCGCCTCCCGCTCAC
>JAPYZC010002743.1:0-13773 GCA_030522665.1 Ichneumoninae sp. A BG-2022a | reverse complement strand
GTACCTTTAGTATACATGATTTTTTTCAGATTTTTACACCATCAAGAAGTACTAGCAATTTTCTCTTATTGTTGTCGAACTTATGCGAAGTCAGCGCGCCGCGAGACTCCCTCGTTAAAAGAAAATGAGCTTCGACTCGTTATAATCGGATCTGTATCACGAAGAAAACTGGACCTGGTTTGGACATTAAATAGTTACATTCTTTCATTGCAGATGCCGTGGAATTTTTTGGTCTCGTGTCTCTCCCGGCGAGACGGAGCCGAAGAAATTGTGAAAGTCAATCTGCGAGGCAAAAGTGCACAATTGGACGTAACAAGGAAGATACGACGCCAGAGCGGGAGGACGCGGAGCGGCAAGGGATAGACCACGGTGGTCACTGCACGCGAGACTACGGTAAACGGTAACGAAGAGACGGCGAAGGCGAAAGAGAAGCCGCGCGAGGGTCCACGAGGCCGTATTTCTATAAATAATTTTCATACATTATATAGTACTATACGGAGGTACCTACGACGTCGGCACACACCGTGTGCCGACAACTGACGCCGGCCTTCGACTTCGCGCTTTAACCGAAAATATTCCACGACCTTCTTGTACTCTCCTATACGATAATCGGCTCTCCTCGTCGCCGCCCGCGCAACAAGCAACGCACCAATTTTCGGCCAGTCATTTTTCACTCGTCTTCCTCGAGCTCTTTTTGAATGAGTCGCCAGCGCTCGTTGGCTCATATTTTCGATCTCGAAATCGTAGTCCGTTATATTCGCGGATAAATTTTTCATCGCCGCAAATACGCGAAACCGCACGTGGATTTTAGCGAATTTATCTTTGCCCGAAGATCTTCGATCTCTTCCGGTCAGTTGCAAAATAGCGTTATATACCTCGTTCTCCGGTCTCACCAACAAACAGCGTTCCGCGGTCTGTTTCCATTAAATTTCCATTTCTCGTTAAACCGACACACGGACAGTCAAACACACACGCGCGCGCGCGGGCGAACTCGGAAAGATCGTCGAACGACGCGGACCCGGCAATAGGGAAGCTCTCGAGAAACGAGGTCGACGTTTATCTAGCGTTGCCCAGTTTATACCCTCGTAATAGTCAAAGCTTCACGATGCCAGACTCTAGAGAGAAATGGAGGGCCGAAAAAAAAGCTAATTTTTATTTAGCTCGGCGATCGATAGCTCGTTACAGCCCAAACTCTTGCGCATTGTTAACAATATATTTTCTTTTGTTTCAAGTACGATTCATCGTGCGTAACATCCGAAGACAAGAAGAATAACGCACTGCGAGGATCCCGTCGATGCTGCGTAACTTTTAGACCGCCCGGATCCGACCTTGGTGAAGAACCGAGGATGAGATTTTTAGAGCGAAGAAGACCAATTAGAAAGCGCATCGAGAGGCGCTCGCCGCGTCAAGGATTCTCTCGCGAAGCGTCTCGTTCGCGAATGCAAAGAAAAAAAAAGGAGCTTCCAGCTTAATTGAAAAATTCATAAATTTAATCTGTCCGAGCTATATAAATTAACGTAGAAACCGCGTGAATTTATGTTAGACGCGCGTGGTAGTTTCTTTTTATGTCGAAGCCGAGTTGCATATTGTTAGCGGTAAACTGGGCGCTCGCGGTCGATCACTGTGAAATTTCATTTTATTAGAGGAGTGCGAGAGAAGGAAACTACTGTGAAATACTTTATTGCCCCCGAGGGCATTAGCCGTTGCCTCGAGCAGTCTGTGCTCCCTCCCTCTCGCCGGCAGATAAAGCTGTTGTAGTTGTGGTAACACGGAAATCGTGCCGTAAGCGCGCGGGTAACGAGACTTTTCAGAAGTACACCGGCGGTTCCCCTTCGGGCTTCTGCCGTGCCCTCGAGACTCCGATCAGCAATATTGAGCCACCGAGTGTACTTTCTTTCGTAACGTTCACTTTGTTTCGCTCGAAACATCTTTTATACATAACGAAGGTACTGTTTTACAGAATAATCAAAAGTATACGCGATGTTTCTACGTGTGTCTCAACACCCGGTCGAGACTCGCCGCAAATTAAGACGCACTTCGAGGACGGCGAGAAATAAATAATGGGGCGAGAGCGCACCGACGACTCTTCAACCGATAAAATGCACTACGTACCGAAATATAAAAAATGAGAAAAAAATAAATAACGAAGTGACACTGAAACGAAAATAAAAACGATAAATCAGAGGAATTTCTACTTCAGATATTAATCCAATAATTTGTACTCTTGCAGATCGATCAGCGGGAAAGGGAGTAATGAATGGGATGCCGGGCGGCTCGTCGACGGAGTCTCTCTTCGATGCACGCGCGCGAGTGGTGCACCTCGCCTTTTACGGCGTGCTCGACCAGCGGCCTCGGCTCTTCTCCTCGCCGGTGTCACGCGCGGCAGTTCGTCGATGGAGCTTCTCAATGAATGAACGAATCTCCCGGAAATAAGAAGAAATAAAAGGAGGCCTAATACCGAGAAGATAAAAAAAGATGAGGCCGCAGACCCGAGTAACTCGTCGGGTTCTCGCTGGAGGAGTGGGAGGGAAACAACGCCGAAAAGAAGATAAAAAAAAAGGAGGATGAAGAAACGGTCGTAGGACGTCGACGACGGAAAGGTGGTAGCGAATAAATAATCCTTTACCTTGGAGGGTTGGCAGGCAGGCAGGCAAACAGGCAGGCAGTGGCAGTGGCAGGCGGTGGTAGTTTTGGGGGCCGTTGTGCTTTGGCGACTGCGCGGCCGCCGGCTCGCCGATCTTCTTCGACTCCCCCTGTATCTGGTGCCTGGCGCTGTTTCGTGGTGGCGCGACTACCGCCCCGCGTATTCCTCCTTTTCTTCTTCTTCTTCGCCTCCTCTGCTTCTTCTTCGTCGCTGAAGTATGGCATCACGGGTACAAATTTAGAACACTCGAAATAGCCATCGGGTTATTGCTGTTACCTCAAGACCCGCGATGTTTCAGACCCCCGCGGTCTGCCGGCTACCCCCTCGATAAGCGTGACGATAGACGCCGGGATTCCCGGTAAGTTGACGAATTGAATTATTGTTTTTGTTTTTGTTTTTTTAACCGATGGAACCTCGACTGAGAGCCTGTTCGAAAAATTTTCAGACGTTCCCGACGGAGACCCTGCTGGACCAGATATTCGATACGTACTGATGGCTCGTTCGAACGCGGAAATCCCGAGATCTGGTGCATGGAAGACGCCAGGCCAGACTTCCGGTCGTGTGCCGCCGGTGGTGGTGGTACGTTGCATCCTTAATAACGGATGCGAGGGTCAGGAGAGCAGCGAGTCGTATCAAACGGAGACTCGGCATTTCTCAAGTTATGGAATATTTACGCCGGGCAATCCTCGCGAGCTCGCTGGAACCCGAGAGGATTCAAGATCGAATCGCCGAGCACGGCAAAAAGTGGTAAAGTCCTTCGTTTCGCGGATCGTTAAAAATCGATAAACATGTTAATACGCAACCGCTGACCTCCTTAACTCATCGAGGTAACTCCGTTCCACATAAGCATCATTTCAAAGTTAATAACTGTGCAAATTTCACGCCACCTTTTAATTTTTTAACCGTTTGAAGGGCTATTGAATAATAATTCAAGTTCAAGTAGAATTTTATTACCTCGATTAAAAAGTAACGCTGATACGCTTTGACTCTGTATCTCTTCAATTTCCATTTTTATCACCGACTAGAAACGGAGGAGAATTTTTTTTTTTTCGCATGTAAGGGAATCCATACTTTAGAATTATCGTGAGCAACACCGTTTCGGTATATCTCGTAAATCGTGGCCGTATGCATGTGCACAAAGTTTATCCGTCGGTTGTTGCCTCCCACCATAAAGAATCTATCTCTCTGTGTAGCTCTCGGTCTGCCCCTACTACACCGCAACCACCATCCTTGCGGAGGCCACTTTCAACTGGAAACCTGTTAACCTACTTGGGCCCCAGTCTTTGAGCTACTTTTGTCCCGCGTACCTGATTGACGATACACGGCTCTCTCGACACTCCGGCCAGGTGACAACGGAGATCCGTGACTCGCGGACGTCTCGCCAACGAGGATTCGACGACTCGGGGAAAATTCATACACGTCCGGCCGAGAGGACACGCAGCGCCGATGTGAAATTCATACCGAATGTTTATATGGGAAAAACATACCAGGAGGCTGCGAGGACGACGGGGACGTGTGCGAGATGATTGGAACGACCGGCAGGATTTTCTAGTCATTTGACAAGTAAAGAGAATTATTATTCCTATATTTGTGCTGCAAAAAAAATTGCCTTAGCCTTCGCCTCGTGTATTTCTTTTGCTTTATTCTCTTTCTCGGAACGGAGCGCGAGTCATCGCTGCGAGAGGAACGTGAAAAAAAAAACGTCCAACCGGAGATCCGGGATTCCTGCCGGAGGCCCTTTATCCCCTCGAACCCGGATGTATCGGGTTTATTAATCGGGCCGGTGACTGGTCCCCGGCCGGAACGCGACAGTCTCGTTTTACGGCCTTCCGCGTCTTTGTTTTATTTGTCAATATTTTTATTCGTTCGCTTTTATTGTTCTCCGATGGATCGAGAAGTTCGTCAGCCCGCAGTTTTCACTGAGCTCTCTCGCGTTCGCCTCGTGGAGTACGTGAAAAATTTTTGTTCATCGTCGCGCTTGTCGTCGCGTGTGCGTGACGTGCTCGCCACACCGAGAACGTTATTGCTCGCCGCTGCCGTTGCCGCCTCGTTGTATATATCCTACGTGACTTGTTTTCATTACTGTAATGAACAGCAGCCGAGCCAGTGGATACTCTCTCGCCGCTTGCGCGATCGGGACATAAGCGACGTGTGTTTCGCGATCCGGCCAATGGGCTCGCTCGGGCATTGTGTGTGTGTGTGTGTGTATTTTTTTATAAATCGGGAGACACTTTATTGCGCGAAACTATCGACAATTCCTATTTGCTTTTTCACTCGAAAATTCTATTGTCTCGGAGTTTTGTTGCGTGTAAGGGGCTTGAGACCTTAGTGTTACTTCGCGCCGGGACAATGGATGTGAAATTTTTATTTTAAGGCACGCGATGTTACTTTGCATTCGATAATTATCCGAGCCCAGCATAGACGAATTATTAAGAGAATTATTGCGGCTGTAAACTATATTTATGTGATTTTAATTTTTTTTTTTTACATTTAAGTTCCATGGAGTTTTGAGCACGCAATATTATTTTGCAACCGATAAGTACCAAAGCACGGGATAGACAAATTATTGAGAAAATTATTACAACTATAAATTATTTTTATGTGATTTTCATTTTTGACATTTAATTTTCTTGAACTTTTTGTTTCAAGGCGCGCAATATTATTTTGCATCGGATAATTAGCGGAGTCCAGGATAGACGAATTATTAAGAGACTTATTACGATGATTAACTATTTTTATGTGATTTTGATTTTTTACATTTACATTTTTTGAATTTTTTATTTCAAAGCACGCGATTATTATTTTGCATTCGATAATGAGCGGAGCCCAGGATTGACGAATTATTAAGAGACTTATTACGATGAGAAAACATTTTTGTGATTTTGTTTTTTACATTTAAATTTCTTAAACTTTTTATTTCAAAGCACGCGATATTATTTTGCATTCGATAATGAGCAGAGCCCAGGATTGACGAATTATTAAGAGACTTATTACGATGATACACTATTTTTGTGATTTTAATTTTTTACATTTAAATTCCTTGAACTATTTATGTCAAAGCACGCGATATTATTGTGCATAAGATAATTGGCCCGGGATAGACAAATTGTTGCGAAAGTTATTACGGCTATGAACAATTTTTATGTGATCTTAATTTTTTATATTTATTTTTCTTGCAGAAGGTAAGATGAAGGGATGGTTCGACGCGTTTCGGATCGACGGGGGTCCGACGTTGTACAGCTACAGCAACCGAACGCCGGTCACCGGTGACGTGAATTTGATAACGATATTCGTTATATTCTGCACGATATTCGCAGCGTTTCTCATTATATTTCCGGGCATCCGCAAGGAGGTGAGTCAAGCGCCTCATCGCCGTCCGCAAACTCGTCTCCGATTATGCATAACATAATCGCAGCGGGGAGAGGTCTGCGACCGGTTAGAAATACGAGATGAAACCGCGAACGATGTTGTTGAATATCCGGTTTGATTTAATGTTTGTTGCAGAAATTGACAACTTTTCTCACAGTTACGCTCAGCCTCTTCGTCGGCACGACGATTCAAGGTGAGCCACACACATGCGCGATTCGCGCTGTCGCGCCCGGTTTCGCAAATTTATTCGATCGACTGTTACGTGAATCCTGTTAAAAAATCGTTGCTCTTTTCTCTTATCAGTTGCACAATATGGATCTACGTGGCACACGACATCCTCGACCATCGTCAGCTCTTACAGCGCGTTCTCGAAGCACAGGATGTCCGCGGAAATCGGTGGATACATCGGTCTCATGCACATCAACATAACTTACAGGCGTAAGTACCTTTTTTTATTTCTGTGGCCATTAACGATTTATGGCTTCCCGTGCGGTGGGTTTATTGCCGAGAGAAAATCTTGTTACACTTTTCTTGCTGCAACAACGATGTTGATGTTTGCAATAAATTTTGTTTCTAAACCATCAAAGTGCAAAATGTTGTCACGAATTTTCTTAATAAACGAACCGTTTAAACCTTTCGTGGTCGTCGATTCCGGAAATGAAGGGTTTAATTATATTTTAAGATACACAGTAAAAAATCGTATAAAGTTTAATGCACTGGAAATTTTTAGGCAAAAACTGGTAGATTAATTTTTTTGTACAATTGTGAAGAAAAATTAATGTTCGGTCTATTGGAAACATTGGAAGTACTTTATTTTTACCAATTTTCTTAAATTTTACTATAAAAGTACTTTAATTGTAATAATTTACTTTACTTTCAATGAAAAAGTATATCAACTTATCATCACAATTGTACATTAAATTTAATGGACTGGTTTTTGCATAAAAACTTCCAGTACGGTAGATTAAATTTGCAATTTTTTTGAAAGTGTAACGTTTGTGTAAATTAATATGAATTTTTTCCAGTCTATCCGGAGAGCGATGGCAACGGAGACGTCGAGTACAACGAGAGATTCTGGTGGCGTAGTCCAAATGAGATGACGAACTCTTTCAAAGAGGCTCTCTATCGCGGGGCTCCGTTTCCCATTATTTCACTTGCCGAGTACTTCAGTCTTCATCAGGAGGGTTTCTCCTGGGGCAGCAAGTATCGAGAGGCTGGACACTACTCCTCGATAATGCTCTGGTTGGTCCCTTGCGTAACATTTTTTATTTTTCAACATCGCGTTCGCGATCTTGAGTTAAATGGAAAAATATCTTCACATGCGGATTTTAAAATTATTTCTATCGTACTCGCATCTTCGATGCCCAAAGTCTCGATCGGCACGGTTACACGAGCAGCTGTGAACTTGCCCTCGATAATCGACAAATGTCTATCCGTGGCCGCAATCTACTCCTCAATAATGATCTGGTTGGTTTCACGCGTTACATTTTTAATTTTTTTATTTCACAAGAAACCGCGTTCGCGATCTTGAGCTAAAAGGAAAAATGTCTTCGCACGCGGTTTTGAAATTTTTCTATCGTACTCGCATCTTCGATATCCAAAGTCTCGATCGGCGTGGCGAGACGTGCAGCTATGAACTTATCCGCGATAAACGAAGAATCTCCATCCGAGGTCGGTTAATTGATGTGATTCTCCGAAGTGAACGTTCATTAGCAGCGACAGTTACGAGTCGTCAAGGAGCTCGCGCTACTCCTGGATCTCCCGAGCTATCGGTAATCGTTTTCTCGTCATAACGTGTGTATATATGTTTCAAGGACTTCCTTCGCCGCTTGGATAATGATGAATCTACTGCTGATGGTCGTTCCACGATACGGGGCTTACAGCATGATATTCACCGGTCTGTGGATGCTTCTCACCAATCTCACCTACTGGTCTCTGCTGCCCTGCGAGCCGCTCGTCGCACACGTCGACGGATCGATTCTCGTATTCAATTTCGGATGGAACTACTGGCTCGTGCTCGTAGCCGGTGAGTCCGCGACACATTTTCGCTGGCTAGTCTCACTGAACTAGAAAAAAAACGCATATGGTGCATACAAAAATGCGTGCAACTGGAATGGTAACAAAATCTTAAAAATATCCATGACGAAACTTCGAGGTACGATTTCTTGCTCAGATATAAAAAAAATCGTTCCTAAATGCCCATATCGTTTTCGTATCGCACGTGAACGATTGAGACATGGGAGTGTGTCACGAGTGAACGGCCCGCTCGAATGTAGTCGCGTCGAAAAATAAACCGACAAAAAAATTCTATTAGCGGCCCGACCGGTATTTGCCCGACCGATGTTTATTATTCTTGTTATATTCAACCGATTCATTCAGACCTCCCGACAAAAAGTGTATGCAACCGATTTGGGATCGAGTCCAGCTGTTTTTCCTGACAAAGGTGAGGGACAGAGAGTCGCCTGAGAAAGAAAGGTCAGGGGACCTGAGTACCTCCTCCCCGAGACTTTCACTAGTTAACTGTTCGAGCCTTTTGCCATTCCATTTGCTCGCCGCCTCTTCCATCGGCTAAATATAAAATGTCTGTAATGTAAATCAACAAATCTAATCTCTACGAAATTTTTCGTCCAGGTATCGGCTGTCTCTTCAGCGGGGTCGTTATCACAGCGATAGATCTGATATTTCCACATCAATTCTCCACGATACTGGAAGTCGACTACGACACACCGTACGACAGGCACGTCATTATCGAGGAGAGCTTCGATACGAGAAACGTCAGGAGAAAATTACCCAAGATCGAGGACACTTTTATCAAGTACGATTTATCGATCAGATATCGATCTCCATAGTAAAATTTAATTGCGGTGGCTTTTTTAAATTAATTAATTTAGCAATTTTGTTTAACGCACAATTTTATTTGCAGTCAACTCTCGACAAAGTTGAACAACGACGAGCCGAAGCAGACGCAGCATCATCAGCACGGCGTTCAGCACAGCGCGCCGTCGCAGTCCTCGCAGCAGCCAGATCACCAAGGAGTCGTAAATCGCGGCTACGTGTCGCACGACCAATCGGATTTTCATCGGGAGTCCAACGAGGAAACGAGCAAGAGCAACAACTGGTCGTATCCATTTCCGACGGTTCCGCGCAGAGTGATGAATTAATTCCTCCATCGTTAAAAAAAAATCCTGAGTCGCACGAGTGCGTTTTACATTAATCGTATACAGACATTACATAAATTACGTCATCGAATTATTTAAAACGTCGTCGCACATAACTTATTATCGTATTTAAAAATTAATTTAATTTAACGAAACAGTCTCGAATAAAAATTAACGTTGTTGTGAATTGTAATTTGTTCGAGAGATTTTTCGTGGCGATAGATAAATAAGCGTACATCGTGATAATCGTCGCGTAAGAATGCACCGTTCCGCCGTTGCCAGCCATGCATGCATACATGCTCGCTCGGCGCGTGTGAAAACGAGGGATTGCCAAAGAAGACCTCGCTCGAAGCGAAAGCAAGGGTGAACGACGTGCGGCCGCGCGACCGGGCACTTAAAAGTCGTGTTGAAAATTTCGTCGATGCGTGTAAGCTTTCCATTGTGTTTCTTCATCGAGATATCTGGTTCAGGGTCGATAGGAAATTTTTATTTTTTTACGATTATTCATTGTTTTTTTTCTTCTGTTTTTTTTAACGTTCTTCGCGCCTTGAACTTCAAGGCTGCAGGATTGAGAGGCTGGGCCGTGGCCAGTCGAGGATTGTTCGCAAGAGGGTCGAGGATGGAGGCGAAAAAAAAGAAGTTCGTTTCGTCGACGATGAGTATACTTTGATTTATTTTCAGACTCCGTTGTCTTAATAATTTATGTCGTCACGTTGATTTTTTTTTTCATTTAACTTTACAATTAATTAAATAATAGTTTGTTTTTTTTTTGTTTTTCTCCATACACCAAACCTTTCTCTCCTTCGTTCAAGGTATAAATTATACAAATTCTCACACGCAATCGACAGACACACCGTCTCTTACATACAATATTTACAGATTTTTTTTTTGTTTTTATCGTTATCGTTGCAATGAGCTATGCTATATCGAGAGTCGGAGCCCACGGAAGAACAAAAAAAATGAGCATTTTTTGCTGCGTGGGACGATGAAGCAGTTCAGCCGAAGTTCTCGAAGTGATGTATGAAGTAGGGCAATCTACGGCCCTTGTTCACCTCGTCGCAGCCAGACATGACGCTCTTCGTCAGCGGACGTGGACCACAGCTGAATACTCCTATTTTGCTAACCTGGAGTAAAATTAAGCCGAAACGCTCGCATTAAGATAAATTGCAGTTTTATTTTTATTAAAAAAAAAAATGAAGAGTACTCACGTAGCTGTGCTTCTTCTGTATGAACTTTAAGATCGACGTCATATCCGGACGACCAAAGTGATTGATCGCTTTGAGACCCGTGAAAATACTCTTCTTCGAGAGCCTCTGGAAATGATGCTCGCAGATGTACTGGAAGAACATTAATTTCATTTATTTGAAAGAAGAAAAACATTGCAGTAATCCAGATTAAATCAACATACTTTACTAAGGAAATATTTTTTTATTTCCCTCGGTGAGAAAATGATGGTTTCCCGCATGCCTCGCGTGCGAAAACCCCCATTTTCACACCCCCTTGTGAAATAAAATTTCTACGATACTCGTGCGAATAACGTTTTTCTTAACTAGTGTGATTGCAACAGTCGCTTCGGCTCGTGTTGCAAACTCACACTCGTCAGAAAAAGTTTCTTCGCACTAGTGTCAATATGTTGTATTTTGTACTCACGAGCATGGTCGTTCGAAGATCGAACTTGTGAAAGAATTGCGTTATGAATATGTGGATCTCGAGTACGTCGGTGACGTCCTTGCGCTCGACGTCGCGCAGCACGTCGATGAACCACTCGAAGTGTTTGTGCGACGGGCATATCCACAGAAAGTATACCTTTAAAAAAAAAAAGAAAAAAAATGTAAAAAAACATTTTTTATATTTTTTTAAATAATATAAATAGATAATTTTTTAAACCTTTTTGCAGGCGACACCGGAGTATCGATTCGTGGAGGTCCCGAAGACGAGATCGTTGAGCATCGAGGCGTAAGGAGTAACGCCGATTCCACCGCCGACCATCACAGCGACCTCGAACTTGTACCAGTCCTGATTGCCGCCGCCGAAAGGTCCCTCGATTCTGATCTTGGGATGCTCGTCCTCGGGATTGTAGTTGCAAGGATCGAAGTAATTTCTCAGCTTCCAAGTCCAAGGGCCCTGAGCCTTTATGTGGCACGAGAGGAAGTTCTCGTGGGGCGCCGAGGTCAGGGTGAACGAGTGAAACTCGTTGGATCCGAAGACCGTGCAGGCCAGTCTTACCCACTGGCCGGAAAGATACTTCAGATTCGGTGGACGATAGAATTTTATTTTTATCACGTCCGAAGGAAGAAGCTCGGTCTCTATTATGTCCAGAGCCATGTACTTGGTGCGCAGGCTCACGACCTGCGAAGAAAATTGTATTCGATCTCTTATCCGGATACTATGTTGCCAAAAATCCAAGAGCCCCGATCGTATTTCTTCCCCGTCGACAAACTTCCGAAACTCTATTTATCCGAATCGTCAAACTGCCAAATTTTTATTTTTCCGAATCGTCATAGTAATGCATCTTTATTTTTCTGATACGTCATAGTAATGCATCTTAATTTTTCCGAATCGTCAAATTGCTTCATCTTTATTTTTCCTAATCGTCAAACTGCTGCATCTTTCTTTTTCCAAATCGTCAAAGTGCTGCATCTTAATTTTTTCAAATTGTCAAACTGCCAAATTTTTATTTTTCCAAATCGTCAAACTGCCAAATCTTTATTTTTCCAAATCGTCAAACTGCCAAATCTTTACTTTTCCAAATCGTCAAACTGCCAAATCTTTATTTTTCCAAATCGTCAAACTGCTACATTTTTACTTTTCTAAATCGTCAAACTGCTGCATTTTAATTTTTCCGAATCGTCAAACTGCCAAATCTTAATTTTTCCGAATCGTCAAAGTACTGCATCTTTATTTTTCTGAATCGTCAAACTGTTGCATCTTTATTTTTCCGAATCGCCAAATTTCCAAAACTTTATTATTCCAAATCTTCATTTAACGTTTCAGAAATTAGACGATTAGGAAGAAGTGCGTTTAAACACATGACTTTCCACCATACATCGATTTAGCCGATTAAGGTTTTTGGCAAAATAATGTGGCCAACTCTTATCCGCATCGATGAGCAAACAACTTTGGCAAACAAAAAAGGTAACTTTGAGAAATTGATTTCTTCTATTTATTACCTTATCTAGTGCATAAACGATAGCGGGTCCGATGAAGAATATCCAAAACCTGGGACCACCGGTGAGCCTGGCAAGTCCGTGAATCAAGGACAGAGCGTAGAAGGGCACGTATAGGCTGTGGGTCGACCAGAAGAACTTGTAAGCCTTCTGACGAATCGTCGGATGAGCGAATACGAATATGATTGTCATTACGATGAACAAAAGTATACCGGTGAGACCTAAATTTACAACAAAAATATTGTAAAACGTTATCAATCGAACTTGCTGATCATTGATGAATTGTGCAATTTCAGATAACGCTTCACCTGTGACCGTCTTGAAGAGCCAGAAGGATATCGTCGGTCTGGCGTCGCTGGGGAAGCTGAGCTCGCTCGTCAGGCATCGGAGATGCGCGATCGGTTGGGTCGAGACGTGATAAAAATTCACGATGTGCCCGACGGTGTGAAGAACCGAGAAGAACAATGCCGTGCAAGCTGCGATCTTGTGAAACTGGATGTGAGAGTCGAGAGGAATGTACTGCTGTATGGAAAACTCTTTAAGTTTCGTCAACAAATTTCGAGACATAGTGAGAAGCAGCAAGCTGTAGCAGAACGAAAGAGCAGCGGCGGATCCTCGGGTTATCGCAATACCGACGCCCATTATATGACGGAGGTCGGTGTGTTCCGCCATGAAGGAGTAATCTGAAGAACGGTCGAAGCCATTAGTCGAAGCGTTCGCGGAGGAAACTAGAAATTTGTCTAAAAACAAGATTAATTGAACTCACGTATGAATCTCTCGACGAACAGCGCTATGGTAATTACGTAGAATATGAAAAGGTAGAAGATATTCTGGCGATTCTCTTCCAGAAACGTGGACATTCCGTCCCACTGTTCGCGAAGCCAGCTCTTCGAGTCGTCCTGGGGCAGATGGTCGATGTGGAAGCTCGTCATTCGAGCTACGTTCGTCGACGTGTCGAGGAAGTTCTGCTTGGCTCCCTTGCAGTCCAAGCCTATGGCGACGAAATCGCCCTTGTACTCGTTCATCATCAGCTTGAAGTCGTTGTAAGTCAGATAGTCTTTCCGCTCGAGACCGGCGCCCTGCAATCGTAATATTAGAACGAAAAATTACAATATTTCTCAATTCCATTCAATTATATTCTATTTATATATATCATTTCATGAAGTTCCATTAAAGACAACAATCGAAGACAACAGTCAAAAATCAATCGTCAAAAATCAATCGTCAAAAATCAATCGTCAAAAATCAATCGTCAAAAATCAATCGTCAAAAATCAATCGTCAAAAATCAATCCTCAAAAATCAATCCTCAAAAATCAATCCTCAAAAATCTATCGTCAAAAATCAATCCTCAAAAATCAATCCTCAAAAATCAATCCTCAAAAATCAATCCTCAAAAATCAATCCTCAAAAATCAATCCTCAAAAATCAATCCT
>JAPYZC010002742.1:0-16122 GCA_030522665.1 Ichneumoninae sp. A BG-2022a | reverse complement strand
CCGAAAAGTCATTTATCCGAAAAGTCATTTATCCGAAAAGTCATTTATCCGAAAAGTCATTTATCCGAAAAGTCATTTATCCGAAAAGTCATTTATCCGCATGGATTCGTACTGATTCATATTCATTAGACTGGACTGGACTAGACTGGACTAGTAATATTATTTCGTTTCATGATTCGAAAGAATGACCCTTCCTACGAATGACCATTCGCATGAATGACTATTCGGAAAAATACCGTGCCTTTAGATGACCATTCGAAGGAATAAAGTTCGACCAATTACTATTTCCGAAGAGTAAATTAGCTGAAAAGAAGATTCGCAATAAAAAAGTATCGGAAATTTGACTATTTGGATGAAGTACTTTCGGACGCGAGACTTTCGGTCAAACGACGATTCGGCCGATTGTAGTCGACAAAATGAAGTGGCTCCTGTTTTACCGACAACGGCTCACTCCGGTTATCGTTTTATTGAAGGAATGCCGGGAGAGCCCGGACCAAGGGGATTGCCCGGATTCATGGGAGACTTGGGATCGAAGGGTGAAGTCGGTGAGCCCGGATTGCCCTCGTACTTCGAGGCGACCGTGGGAGATTTCGGCGATCAAGGTCTGGACGGTCTTCACGGACGGAAAGGCGAGAGAGGCGATATTGGAGGAATCGGATACATCGGTCGCAAGGTAACTCGATCTACTTGGGTAGCTTCTCAGTCACCGATGGATGGAAGGTCATTCGATAATTTGTCACATAATTTGGTCTATCATTACAGGGTGTAATCGGCGACGCCGGATTCGCTGGACCCGACGGCTTCGAGGGTTTGCCTGGATTACCCGGATTGCCTGGCGATGCTGGGCCCCGAGGAGCTCCGGGTAACTAGGAGTGCTGTCGTTTGAGGCGACCAGAAAAAAAAATTATTTGACGGCCACCGTTTATTAACATTAAGTCAAATATTCATTTGATTTAAATAAATATTTATTTCATTTAAATAAATATTTATTTCATTTAAATAAATATTTATTTCATTTAGGTGACTATTTACTTAATTGAAATAAATATTTTACTTAATCTTAATAAACGGTGGCCGTCAAAAAAATTGTTTCCTCTGTGGGAGGAGAACGCGTTGGATCAACGATGTTTTTGATGATCGTTTTTTGTTCAGGCTTGCCGGGTCAGTTTCCGGAACGCGGTGAGGAAGGAAGAGCGGGTCTGAATGGTCAGCCGGGTATGTCCGGACGTCCCGGGCAAAAGGGAGCTCCCGGAGAGTACGGGCGTAATGGCCCGAAAGGAATACAGGGCGAGCCAGGAAGAATAATTCCGGGACCAAAAGGACCGCGCGGAGACCAAGGTATTGTTAAAGGGGCGAGATCTGCACAGAAATGTATTAATGAAGATATCGACTGATGTTCCCGGTAAGACAAAATTTAAAAAAAAATTATTCGTAGGTCGTCGCGGATACCCCGGACGACCCGGAAGTCCGGGCCTGACGGGCATGCCAGGATTCCCCGGAGCGGAGGGACCGAAAGGATATCAAGGCGAGCCAGGAATTGCGGCCGGAGCTGCCAAGGGCGAAATGGGTGAAATAGGTTGGCAGGGACAAAACGGAAGACCAGGATTCAAGGGAATGATGGGCGATGCAGGAAGATTCGGTTCTAAGGGAATGCCGGGATTCAAGGGGGAGAGAGGAGACGTTGGGGACGCCGGACTGGTCGGATTGCCTGGCCCCGATGGACCACAGGTAACCAACTCGCACAAATATTTCGACCGTTCGATAATAACGCAATCTTATTATAATATATTGCAGGGCCCGAAGGGAGACAGGGGTCTCAATCCGTTCTCTCCGTTCCCGAGAAAGGGGCAGGTGGGAGACATAGGCCAGCCTGGATTACCAGGTAAATGTGGAAGACGCGCGATAAACCAGTTAATTTGCTTCTGGCTCCACCGGTGGCCAGAAGCAAATTAATAAGACAATAAAATCTGCATAATAATAAAGTTCATGTCTATTGGACACTCACACCTATACTCATAGATACACTGATAAAAATATTATTGAATCAGCTAAACATTCGGGCAGAGACTTTCAAATTAATATATTGTTGGTACAGCTAAAAGATTGGTCAGTTCAACAATTTTTTTTATCATTTCACCAATATATCTTTGAGGCATTAAAATATTATGTTCGACCAGGTACGTATTTATTTGAACGTACCGGACCGAATCTTTAGTTGATTCAACCGCTTTTTTATCAGGGTACTCACCGATACCGCTAGTAATAATAAATAAATAATAAATAAATAATAAATAAATAATAAATAAATAATAAATAAATAATAAATAAATAATAAATAAATAATAAAAAATAATAAATAAATAATAAATAAATAATAAATAAATAATAAATAAATAATAAATAAATAATAAATAAATAATAAATAAATAATAATATTTCTCAGCACGATCGTTTAACATTTCGCTCTTTCAGGATTCCCCGGACCGAATGGAATGATGGGAGAGCCAGGATTGGACGGTTTGCCGGGTCTGGAAGGAGAGCGCGGTATGGACGGTCCAAGAGGCCCGCCGGGCCCCGAAGGAGAATACGGACGAACCGGCTTCAAGGGCCCCCCCGGCACCGTCGGAGCTCAAGGAACCCCAGGTTTACAAAAAAAAAACTTGACCGTTTATCACAGTTCATCGTCAAGGCGTTCGGCGACTTGATCTTACCGATTGATGAACATTTTAATTCTCTTTCCGATTGACGAAAATTTTAATTCTCTTTCCGATTGACGAAAATTTTAATTCTCTTTCCGATTGACGAAAATTTTAATTCACTTTCCGATTGACGAAAATTTTTATTCTCTTTCCGATTGACGAAAATTTTTATTCTCTTTTCGATTGACGAAAATTTTAATTCACTTTCCGATTGACAAAAAATTTTATTCTCTTTCCGATTGACGAAAATTTCAATTCTCTTTCCGATTGACGAAATTTTTTATTCTCTTTCCGATTGAAGAAAATTTTTATTCTGTTTCCGATTGACGAAAATTTTTATTCTCCTTCCGTTTGACGAAAATTTTAATTCTCATTCCGATTCAAGGTTTTGCCGGAGCGCCGGGAGATCGCGCGCCGCCAGGTCCGGGACCGCGTAGTCGCGGCTTCCACTTCGCCCGACACTCGCAGTCCGAGATGATACCGCTCTGTCCCAGGAACACCGTCAAGCTCTGGGACGGCTTCTCGCTTCTTCACATCATGGGCAACGGTCACCCCTGGGCCCAGGATCTCGGTAATTTAGCGCTCCGAACAACGATCCCTTCATAACATTTATTACCGGAACTTGTAATTCACCCATGGTTTTTTTTTTTTTTTACTCTTTAGGCGCAGCGGGCAGTTGCATAACAAAATTCTCGACGATGCCGTTCATGTTCTGCAACATCAACAGCGTGTGCGATTACGCCCAACGAAACGACTACAGCTACTGGCTCAGCTCGACGGAGCCGATGCCGATGATGATGACTCCGATACCGGCGCCGGAAGTCGGAAGATACATATCGAGATGCGCGGTCTGCGAAGCCCCGACGCGAATGATAGCGGTCCACAGTCAGTCCATGGCTATACCCGAGTGTCCCGGTGGATGGGAAGAAGCCTGGATCGGTTACAGTTTCCTCATGGTAATTGTCCAAATTTTCTTTCTCATCGCCTCTGCACTGAGAAAAAGAAATTGTTGGATTAGGCAAATGCCCGGTGACATACGTTCAAAGGTGTATTTCTTTAGTTCAGCAAAAATTTCATTCAATCGAAATTTTTTTAATAAAATGAAGCAAATAATCGAACATTTTTAAATAAAATGAAGCAAATAATCGAAAAATTTTGAATAAAATGAAGCAAATAATCGAAAATTTTTGAATAAAATGAAGCAAATAATCGAACATTTTTGAATAAAATGAAGCAAACAATCGAACATTTTTTAATACAATGAAGCAAATAATCAAACATTTTTTAATAAAATGAAGCAAATAATCGAACATTTTTTAATAAAATGAAGCAAACAATCGAAAATTTTTTAATAAAATGAAGCAAACAATCGAAAATTTGTTAATAAAATGAAGCAAATAACAAAATAATGCTTCATTTGTACCAACCAAATAACATCTTTGAACGTGTGTCACCGCGACTTTTGGTTAATCCAACCAATTTGTTTTTCTCAGTGTGCGAAACAATTTCTGATTTTTTATTTACTAATTTTTTTCTTCAACCAACAGCACAGGGACTCCGGAGCGGCGGGTGGAGGTCAGTCGCTCGTCTCGCCGGGCTCTTGCTTGGAAGAGTTCAGAACGAGACCGTTCATCGAGTGTCGCGGACTGGGCACTTGCAACTACTTCTCAACCGCGATATCATACTGGCTCGCCACTATAAAGGACTACGAGATGTTCAGGAAACCTTTGCAGCAGACTCTGAAGGCCGATCATACCTCGCGAGTCAGTCGCTGCGCCGTTTGCCTGCGCCGGCAGATAAGCGAGGACCCTGGATCGAGATTGAAGCCCATAAACTCGAACGGGCATCGTTATCCACCGTCGGAAATGCGCGATTCGCGAAACAATCAGGACAGAGTACCGGAGTGGCAACGCAGGCGCATACCAGCCGGCGGTCGGGGAGGAAACAACAGGCTTCCGTTCAATCGCGTACCCGGCCAATTCCGCAGACGAGGCCGCATACGCAAACCCGAGCGCGCAAACGAAACAGCGAATTCTCCTAGGAATCCGTAGAACCTTCGAACGCGCGACGCACAGAATCTCCGATTAGAAACTATGTATATAAATTAAATAATATAAAACTATTAATTTTTTCTTTCCACGCTAGTTAAGTTACGTCCGCATTTCCTCGCGACTTACGAAATGTACACATCGTTCTCTTGTCCGGATCGTTGCCTATCGTCATACGCGGAGGGTGCCGTAGAATGAGGCCTGCTCCGATTCACAAACAAATACTGCCAAATACTATGCCTTACTTGCGTGCGAGCGCGCGCGCGCCTCGTCGTTTCACGTCACTCTAGCTAACTCCGAGAGAAATGTAACTCGACTTACGAAATGACGAGAGATAGTTTCCTTTTTTTTCAATTAACATATTCATTATCGCTAATGTAATCTATGTATCGAATTTGAATAAACGAATTTTGTATAAGCCACAATATTTTTGCGACTCTTCGTCCTTTTTTGTTTCCTCTGCTGGAACCGTGATCGGGAGGTTGTCGACTAGTTCGCTTCGGCAAAAGGTAGAGTAATCGGGCACACCTTCGATTCGGTATTATGTTTATATTTATAAAATTATTCATCATTAGAAAGCACATATGATCTATCTATATGACATAACTCACTATATACACACACGCACACACGGACATACACACGCGTGTACCTCACTCTACGCATGGGCGGCATACGCAGTTGCTTCTATTTTGCGATACACTTGCATGTATGTTCATGTACATATTCAGAGCGGCTCACGAACGTGTTTCCCAGAGAGTATACCTTTTTCATTTAGTTTTTGTATTTTTTATTTTATATATATATATATTTATATATATATATATTTTTTTGTTGTTTATCTCGAGTCAAATTAAAACGTAGCGGAGACGTGGCGAAGGCCAAACGCGCTTAATCAATCATACTTCTACACAACAAAGATTTCGTTTTACGTTTCAATAATGCAGGCAGGAAACACTGGAGTGTATCGAAGCCGAATTGGAATCGAATCACGAAGCTTTTCGAGGAGCAACTAACAATAATCGCGATTAGACGAGTGTCGTGAGAGTTTCTTCGTACAGTCTTATTCTTTTAGACTGTCGACTTTTTTTTCTTTTTTTTTTCGTTTTTTCTTCTTTTGTGAAAAAATATTAATAGCGAGGGGATTCACAATGTTTCCTGCCGGCAGTCGTGGATTTGAAACAAATTTAATTCAATGGTACTCGAATCTATCGGATACCATTATAGAAACTCGTATCTCTTTCGCTCTCTTCTTTCCCTCATCTCGTTCTTTTTTTTTTTTTTAATCTCTTGCAGCCTTAATAATTGCCGATAAACTCCATGGAAAAATAAGACACTTGCGTGAGATTTCTTGCATATTGGATATATACACATATATCTTTAAATGTTTGGTATTTATATAACAGATGTGGTTTAGAAGTGATTTTTTTTCGTTTTTTCTTTTTTTTTTTTTAGTGTGCATCTAAGACCCAAAAAAAAGATTTACCGAGCTATGCAAAATAGAAGGTCGATTTCTTTCTTTTAGTACATATATATGAACTTTTATATAAAGGTACCCTTATCATAGAATAGAAATATGCATACGCCAAGTGATCAATAATATTAATATCGATATAACGTCAATAATAATAAAAATAATAGTTATAATAATCATTGTACAGTCGAATCCCGCTCGTGTCGGCTTGTTCGGGAACCTTGGAAAATCGTTTTTATTTCTGTTTTGTTTTTTTTACGTTATAGAGCTGGGCGTACCGCGAACGCGGGCCCCTTAAAGACGACACGAGCGAGCCTTCGCTGTAATCGTATTAACAACAACAAGTATTCTTTGTCACATTTTGGTTGCAGATTCTTACAATCACAAATATATTATTCATAATATAATAGTCAAAAAGATGTTAAATTAAGAGAAAACGTGATAGTGCTCTATTTCTTCTGTGTACAATAATTAAACCTATAAATAGTTCTATGTTCAACAGCCAGTGGTATAATAAAGTATACCTTTGAGGTACCTACGTAGTTTTCTTTCAGTGGATACCAAGTACTGTGCCTACCGTGTACGCGGAGTTTTCGTCCGTATCATCGTCATTAATCTTTCTCTAACATTGGTCTCTTCGAATCTTCGACTTCGACATTTCCTACTGTGTGTGTGTGTGTTTTTTTTTCTTTCTTTCCTCTTCATTTTTTTTCTTCTGTTTGATACTCCCTGAAGAGCGGTTCGGGTATTTTCGTGTGCTCGCGAATAAAAGGAATAATTTTTCGGAAAAAGCAATCGTTCGAACGAAACGAACCGAGCCCCGACATTCTAATTGTCAATTATCAACGATTAATTAAAACTACGTATAATCTTCGTAGAAAGTACCGCGTACCAGCTTGCAATGTATTTGGCGATACGTATCTGCATACTACTTATACGTGTAGTAGTACATACATAATACAATAGTATCCATTACGTATTATAGAGTGTGTATGTATGTAGGTGTATTTCGTGTTTTCTTCTTTTTCGTTTTTTTTTTTTTTTTTCACTTACTCAAATATAGTATATTACATATAATAATTCTTCACGGTGAGAGGGGCCAGCAGCCTGCAGTCACTCGGACAGTAACTTCTGTAGCAGGGATGACTTTGGATCACCTCGTACCGCCTCCTCCATAGTAGTCTGAAAACAGATATACGGCCTCGCCTGAAGCTCATCATTCTTTCTCATTTTATCGTTATAAAATCTATGGATTTTTCAACGTCGCTTGACCTGTGCTACTTGTCGTCTATGTCGCTCCCACTCGCCGCTAAACCGTCCCTCCCACGAAAATAAAATATGTGCAAACACGTACGTTCGAAATATATTAAATTCAGCGTTTTTTATACGATCAATATATTAAACGTGTAAAATGCTGTATACTCAAAGACGGAATATTGCAGAATTATATTCAAAAAAATATATCCAAGAGACAAGATGTTTTAACGAAAATATTTTTTCTATATACGCCACATATATATATTTTTTCTATATACGCCACATATATATTTTTTTCTATATACGTCACATATATTTTATTTTCACGTGAGAGATCGGAGTTCAGTTTAATAATTTGTATAAAAGTCGATAGCACGTAATTTATGAATAGGCAAATCACAAAAGCTACAGGTCAGCTACATTCCAACGTGTACCGTACGGTGTCGCACGGAAAGACCATTAAAATCCACTTTCAACGCGGCATCTACTGTCCTTAAAAAAAAGAAAAAAAAACAAGTGGAATCGTTTTTAACGTTATCTGTCTCGTTCAATCGACAAACTTCATCAGATCAATATTAACTCTCGTTTAAACAGTACGCTATGAATGTAAGTACAATAATCATACGATTCAAAGGCAGCAGCGCTCTCTCGTAAAAGCAGTTACTTTGCATTACGATAAACAAAGCTACGTAAACTTAATTTGTGGAAAATTAAAGAAATTAGGAGATCTTTAGGCATCTCTTCTTTTTAAAATTTTTTGTAGCGCTTCAGCACGTACACACGCGATGTGTGTATTATTTTATTATTTTTTTTAATAAAAAAAAAAATGCTTCTTCTACCTACTCGCAATTTGCTTTCACTCAAGTTTCTACGAAGTTCGTCCCATGCATAACAATTCGTCACAATCATAATTGTCACAACGCATAACTTTGTCACGACGTGAAAAAGTTCGATGCGTGTTCCTCCTAAGCGTATGAATCTTGTTGATTCACTGTGAAAAAGCATTACCCTCGTAACTAAAGAGGCACGTATAATCCAAGAATGGACAGTGTACTCGTAAAATTAGAGAGCTCAAGCTTTCGATAAAACCCACAACCTTCAGCCAACAGAGAGGTAACAGAAGTGGCAAAAAAAAATTACACTGTAAACGACGACGGAAACTCGCGGTGTGACTCATTTGTACTTTGCTCTTATGTTCCGTAAATCGGCCTGTTTCGTTTTGGAAGAAATTTTTATTTTCAAAACAGTTCGCTCTCAATTCCACAGCGACACGAGTTACTCTAATGCACATCAAAGTATGGACGTAGATACATATATATTTTATTTTTTGTTCCATAAAAAAATGTTCAACAGAAATTCGAACGAGATATAAAAATCACCACTACTCTACGTAATATCAGTGTGTTCCAAAACATGCGAAGAAAGCAGTCGTAGTATAAACTAATGACTATTTACCCTACGGCAGAGAACCGTTTTGAAAAAAAAAAAAAAAAAAAAAATTATGTCTATCCTACCTTATTCAAAGTCCGAAAAGCCACGTCTCAGATGACTGGCTCGAGAAGAATTGAATTTTCCGTGTCGAGCGATTCGCGGAAGCTATGAATGAGTAAACGGTTCACTGCCTACCCTACGAGTTCAACGCTCATAATGTAGGTATAAAGTAGATAGTATAAAAAGTAATAAACATTTCGTGCACAATAAATTTTTGAAGCCAAGCGAAGAAGGGAAGACAGAGCATACAAAATCAAGTGAAAGAAAAAAAAAAAAAGAAAAAAAAAACAATACGTAAAGTAATTGTCGGAGGGATCTCTTACCCTGGAGGAGGAGGGGGCACTTCCGGCACTCCCAATGGCCCAGCTCTTGGCAGGGCCATCGCTAACCACAGCCTCACCTAGTTGGGACATTGTAACAATACATGTTACCACAGTCTTCACACGAGTTTTGCCTTCGAATAGATTTTTTTTCTTCGCGAGCTTCAATCGGCAATAGTTTTACAATTTGGGCAAAAAAAAAAAAGAAATCTACATATGTACGTTTCATCGAACGTCTCGCGAAAAATGTCTTCGTCGTTACAATATTTATTTACATAATAAAGTTTGTAGTATGAGAGTGGCAAATACCGTGGTGCGTGACCATCGGTGGAGTGTGAGCATGATTCGTTCGAGTCTAAGCTTCGAAAACTGCCAGTAATACTTTTTCACAGAATCATTCAATATCTCGTGGCGATAGCGTCTATCGTGCTGTAACTATGTCAAACTGGCAAGGATTGTGTGTATCGTAGACGATAACAATCAATAGTAGGGACGCAGTGACCAAAAGATAATTAAAGATGCGCTCGGGGTTGATAATTATTATAATGGTATAATTCTATGAGCTACTGCATCGAATCCGTTGAACGGTTTTTACGAACGATGCATTAACGTGCTGTGCTGTGGGGCAGGGCCAGGGGTTACGAGGATTTCTATAAATGCCTTCACGGTACATCGTCAACAATAAATGAGTTGCCAGTCATTAGGAACTTTATCATTTTTTTTATCCTGATCTACTAATTTTTTTTTTTTTCAATTATTATAGCTCGCAGAATATCTGCGACACTACTCGATCGATGTATCTCGAAATCCTATCGAATCGCTTGAGCGTTACCGGCGTTCCCTCGATCACGACACTCGTCGCCGTCCCGTCGAGGCCAACTTACCTGCCGAAGACATTTCGAACGGCAGTCCCAGCGCTTCGAGATCGTCCTGGGTAACCTGTCCCGATAAATTGCTCTGAAGATTGTTCGGTACCCTCTGCTGCGTCCGCGCTCCCACGACCGCTCTCAATTCTTGCCTCACGAATTCGGAAGTCATGCTGCCCGTGCTGTTCGTGTTTCCTGCGAAATACAAAATTCAAAAGTTAACTCTCCTGTTTGACGAAAACATCGAAAGATCGTTAACAAAAAAAAAAAGGTTAAAAGAAAATCGTTAGGCGAAAATCGTCAGAATGGATCTTACTGAATTATCACAAACGGAGTCACAAAGATCTGTCGAGACGCTGATTGCACATGTTAAACATCGTATCGTCAATCGGTTTTATAAATTGCATAAAACAGTTCAGATTCACTTGATTAAAAAATGTTGTTTCTAATAAAGGCTCAACACTACAATGGTCAACGGGTTTCGGGTTCAAAGCTACATTAATCAAGTCTCAATATTACTGAGCATCAACAGGTCGTATTCATTTTGTCTTATCGGAAATGATTTTTTTTTCTACAATTATTAATCTAAATGGGGGTTACAAAAGGCGTGGGTTCTTCTACCGAGGGATTCTCCGTGAAAAGAGAAGAATATCCGGCGATGTTGTTAATTCGCAGTAATAGACATCATTTATTTTTTTTTCTACGGAACGTCGATCGACGTTTAGCAATATAAAAAAAATCATCACTGCCAGATATTCTTCGCACTCGATACAAATATACAGGACGATTCAAGAGTAATCTACTAGAGTACTGTTGATTTAGGTGACTGTACATTATTATTTACAATTCGAGTCTGTTCCCACAATAGTAATGTTTGAAATGATCGAATTAGTACTGAATATGATTTGGTAGGGCGCATCCAGTGAGCATCATAGTTATGACACGGACAGTGCTGAAACAGCAACGAAGCACCATGCAACACTTAACACTATACAATTTACAGGTGTAGTATTAATTATACAATTTAACGTATCTCCGAGGATGAATGGGTGGGTGATAATGATACACTAAACGATTATGTACAGAGACTTGGCGAAGCTGGTTCTTAATTTTCTTAATCCATCATTAAAATATGTTGAATCATCCGATGAACTGAGTCACCGTCATTTCCGTTTGAAAATCCGGTAGACATCCTCCGAACGAACCCTTGGATTTCTTCATTTTTTTGTTTTATGTACAATTTGCCGGTAAGCCCGTAGTTTCCATGACCGTGAAAGCAATGTTCTCACGTTTCGTGAGACACAAAGCGGAATATTGGTGCACACTGTTTGAGGTTTCAGTTATAATATTATATATATTTTGGAAATTTAATTGCCTGTTTATTTCTTTGGTTGTCCCAATTTTCAAAAATCCAGGACGTCCTTCAGGTCCTAATTATTCTCTCCCCCCCCCCCCCCTCACGGAGCATTCTTTCTCAGGCCCCGACTATTCAAAATCCCCTAAGGGCTCCCTCCCAGACCTTGTTAACCATTTCCCCATTGTACTATTCTGGTACTGTGGGTTTTGATGAATTGTGCACAATAGGGCGGTACACAACATTTCTATACACTACCATCGTGTGCAAAAACTCATTTTCCGACTAAAGCTACGTAACTGACAATAATCACGACTGGAAATACGTTAGTTCCCGTTTGAAAATTTAATTTTTAGATCGGAAGTGACGTATTTCCGGTCGAAAAAAGAAATTTTCAAACGGGAAGTGACGTATTTTCAGTACGACGCCACTACCGGTCGAAAAATGAGAGTTTCCAACCGGAAGTGATGTACTTCCGATATGACGTTTAAATTTCCTGTTTCCAAATTCCATAGTCCACAGTGCAGACGCGGAGTGCCCGATCCGCAACAACCTGCCGGTGTTATATACAAGGATTTGTGACCGGGCCTTGGACGAATATTTCTATACATGTTAAAATGATTCATGACGGAAGCCGTGTTAACACGGTGCAGAGATAGCCGTACCACAAAGCTGATGAATGAAAACGATAAACACATTGGGCC
This sequence comes from Ichneumoninae sp. A BG-2022a, assembly GCA_030522665.1. Taxonomy (NCBI): domain Eukaryota; kingdom Metazoa; phylum Arthropoda; class Insecta; order Hymenoptera; family Ichneumonidae; species Ichneumoninae sp. A BG-2022a. The sequence goes on along the minus strand of JAPYZC010002742.1, from coordinate 3,909 downwards.
ACCGCGGTCGGGATTGGTGCGACGATGTTACGTACAAATGACAGTAGTAGGAGTTTGATCGATTCGGTGAGTGATTGATAAGTGATGTGTGCTCGACAAGCGCCAGTGAGGTGAGACGGCCCTGTTTGCTGGATGGCCGACGAGTACAATAGCATTTTTTTTTTGTTTGTTCTTGGTTACACTTTTATAAGAGGAGATGACGAGCTGTGGTTGTGGAGGAATGATGATATAGCGATGGTCACATGACATTAAAAGGTCACATGACTTACCACCCATTTGGTGACCGGCAGAATTATTAGGTGGCATAGACCTGGCGTCCTGAGGATCCCCAGGTCCCGAACCGTACATCGACACCGAGTTACGATCGTAACAGAACTGATTGTTCTGAACGTCAGCGTTGTTGATGCTATTGGAGCTCGTATGATAAATCATGGAAGAGTGTTGTTGATTAGAGTAGTGCTGACTGTTGTTCGGATTTTGTTGATTATGATTTGCCGTCGGAGGACAACCGCTGTGCGGATGACTAGGTGATAGTAGAGGTTGATCCTTGCCGACTCCACCGCCGTAATGCCGCGGCGAACCGAGTCCACCTGCAACATTTCGTTTAATCTACCACGATTCTTCAACACCGTAAACGAGCGACATGCTCTCTACAAACATCATCGAGTTTCTCCAATCGTCACTGACTTTACTCAGAAAAAAAAAAGAAAAGGCATTCCCCTCAAACGTTCGATCGCACCAACACCGAAACAGAAAAAAAACCAACCATTGTTCGGTCGTATTGATGCAATAATCAAATATAAATTCTAGAGCCACAAGTTTTACACATCGAGACAGAGAGACACTTTCGATAAATATAATCTGAAAAGAACGAGATATATTTTGTACCATACTTACCTAACGTGTAACATTGCAACTCTCGAAGCACAGAGTTGAATGAAGAATATGTATAGATATTATGTCAATTCGAGATGATACGCGTTGATTAATCATCGGCACTTTTCTTCCCCGAAATGCTCGGCTAGCCTCGGAGGTTTCTTAACGCGGGATCAAGTCGGTATACACCCGGTTTTCAATAGTACATCGATAGTATGTCAATCAACCATGTAAAAAAACGTGACGACGCGACAGACACGCGTTGAATAGGCGATGCTCGAAAAAATACCCGATCAACGCGAATTAAAATCGGATAATTTGAGAGATTTTTTAAAGCTACCTGGTAACTGCGTCGTGGCAGTAGGCGTCGAAGAAGCTCGCTGGAGTCGATACTGCGCCGTTGGATTTGCGGCGTTTGGATTAGGAACGGGAGGGAATTGGCTCGCCGTCGGAGATGCCGGCGGTGGAAATGCTTCAGCTGGAAATGGAGATTGTCGTGCCGAGGCCGGAGTACCTGGCGATGGCATGGACCGTTGTTGTTGCTGAAGCTGTTGCTGGGTCGACTGTGGTTGCTGCTGTCGCACCTGATTCACGTTGAACATTCTCGGACTGTTGCCGTAATTTCCCTGGGAAAAATAACAGATCATTATTGATACATTCAGTTGCAATCAAGATCTACTTGACTCGCTACCAGGAAAGAATAAAAACTGACTTGTGATACCCGAGGTGAGAGCGGTTGAGGATGAGAAAACGACAGCATACCGGCCGGCGAGTGCGGCGAGAGTCGCGCCGCTGCCGCCGAGACTTGTTGACCACTGTTGAAATTGTTGTTAACGACCGAGCTGCAAATAACAGATAATTCATGTCACAAACCGAGTACAATCGACTTTGCAGTTATGTTTATCAATTATCTTATTTACTGTTGCGGTAACGTAGCCGGATGGGAATAAGAGTGTGAAAGGCGGTGGCCCGAAGGCATCTGGACGGTTCCCCCATAGCCCGGCGAGACTTGAGAATCTGGTACGCTCGATCGCTGCTGACATTGAGAGAACATTTTCATTTTTTAAAAAGTGCTCACGTAAAGTGAATTAAGCTAGAGGAGAGCGCGAGAGAATATTTACCTGCAGCGATACGTTTGGCGCTACGGTGTTGTTGAGAAGGCTATCGATGTTGTGAATTCCCGATGCTATTTGGTCCGGCGCCGTGGCGTTCGAGGGTATGAGTAATTGTTGCTGTTGCTGTTGCTGAAGCAATCTCTGTTTCAGCTGTTGCTGATGTTGCTGCTGTATTAATTTGGTGCGTTGCTGTTGGAGTTGCGTAAACTGCGTCGCGGTTTGCCGTATGCCCGGCTGAGCGTTGAATCTTGCCCTCGACTGTTGCTGATACATCGGGGGCGGCTGGTAATTGTGGCTCGTCGTCACAGACGTGTTACCCAACTAAAGTTCACAGTCGTAACAGATCCGATTAGCTTCAATCGTACATACAATTTCTTTTTCAATTTTTTTTTTTTACCCTTTACAAGTCACACCTCTGAGCCCACTCTCAGGCACTACCGTGGCAACTCATGGTGGCGTGACTTATACACGGTTAACACAACATGCAACACTCACCGCCGTCGAATAAGCTGGAGGTGTACCGGGCATCGTTATCGTGGAAGACGTGGGATTAACGGCAGTTTCGCAGTCTCGTATCAGTGACTTTTGAATTCTATCGATAGCCATTTTTTCGTTCATGTCGTCGATCTGCGGTGCCGCGATGACGTCCAGCACGTTGGCTATCGCCGATGATTCCGTCAGACGGGACGCCAGACCTGTCGCACAATAGGATTACGATACGTTCCTTCTTTACTTCACTATTACTTGGATATGAGCGGTATATGAACGTGCAGATACGTGCACAAGACTAAATTTCATCTTTGGCAAATCTATCAACGCACTATTTCGGGAAAAAAAATGTTCACATGGAGAATTTGATTCTCTGAGTGAACATCCCCGAGCGAAGTTTGTGCGATGCAAAACTCAGCCGTCATAGCTTGATGAAATTTAGTCTCGTCCAGATAACTTGGGGGTCATTGACTGTATTGAATTATGGTTACCCGCGATAGCTTCGTCCGGTACGAAGTCGATCACCTGATCCAGAATGTCGGACAGATCCGGATCCGACGATTGATTATCCCACGCGTTTGGATCGGTTCCCGGCGGGCGATACTCCCCGCTGGGAGCGAATTCCGAATTCATCTGTCCCATCTGGGGCCTTTGCTGCTGTTAATCAGATACAACGTTAGTCAGGCTGATCCCCACTTTCCGCAAAACGAAGAGCGGGCAGGCGATTTCGATGAAACTCACTTGACTTAGCATGTGAGTGAGGTAGATATTGGTCGCTTGACGAGGTAGTTGTCTCGGCTGATTTTGGAGAGGAGTACGCGCGGAGGTGGCAGTCGTCGTTGTTGTATTGCTGACCGGTTGCATACTGCCACCTGTCCATGGTTGCTGCTGCTTCAAGCGGTCGGCAATGCGCGGCATCTTGTCCTTCAATGGAGTTTGAAAGAACAGACAAATTATTTTCACTTCATCACATCGACAATAATATTTAACATTCGGTGAAGTGTAAGGTGTAAGCCAAGTACTATAAAACAATGTTTAAAAAATTGTAAATTTAATGGACTGGAAGTTTTCATGCAAAGACTGGTGCATTAAATTTATTGTACAATTGTGATGAAAAATTAACACAGTTTTTCATTGAAATTGAAGTAAATTATAAAAATTAAAGTATTCCCAATGTTTTTCATACACTGAACGTTAATTTTTCAGCACCATTGCACATGAAATTCAATATACCAGTTTTTGCATCAGGACCAGTCCGGTACATTAAATTTTATACGCATTTTTTTACAGCGCATATTGGAAATATGTTGATATGTATCCATAATTTAAAGTAGTACTAGCGCAATGACTGACGCCGCCTAAGTTTGAGAGGAATAAAAGAGAATTATAAACACTTCTCGATCGGATAAAAATCTGAAAAAAATCAAGC
>JAPYZC010002741.1:0-23718 GCA_030522665.1 Ichneumoninae sp. A BG-2022a | reverse complement strand
AAAAAAAAATAAATAAAAAAAAAAAAAAAAAAAAAAAAATACTCTCCATAAAGCGCAAAAAGTGCATTGCACTGCCCGGAAACAGCGGAATGTGCGAAAATTTCGCGCCGCAGAGATCTACCGTCAGCGATAGCGTCGCGTTGAGGTAACGCGCGCCTCTCCCCGTCGCCGGTAAATTCTTCCGAGATGACAAGCGCTCGCCCGATCTTGATAACGAGACGCCCGGTAACTCTCGTTCCTCTTCCTCCCGCCGGGACTGTCCCTCTTTATTTCTCCGATTTTTTTATATTTATTTTCATCCTTCTTCCCTATCCGTTTCATCGTGGATAAGGTGTTTGAGGGCCTCGCGCGAGTCGTGCCTTAATTGTTCGACACTTGGCGCGAGAGTGAGTGAGAGACGCGCGCGCGATTATCGATCTCCGCAGCACGCGGCCGACCGGGGGCGCGAAACTTGTCCGGAGAAGCTCGAAAGGGCCGATATATCTCCGTTGCCATGTGCCACGAGGCTTACCCCGCAGATCGATGATCGATAATTTCCAAGAAATTGCGAAATAAAATGGACGGAGAGAAATATACCTCCGAGCCGCGAACGAGCCGCTGGAAAGCCCGTAGGTGGAACATTTTCTATCGCTGAATCGCGACTCTCGAGACCCTTAAATCGAAACCCGACCGCTAAATCGATTCTCAAACGTTCTCTCGGTAGTCTCAAAATTGATAAATAATTGCTTCGGTGGAAAATAATTTTTTTTTAAATAAAAATTAACTAAGTTCGCTCGAGTTTCCGGTGGCCTCGTGTCGAATGACCGAGTTCTTTCGGTAAATGGTGATTACATCCGGCATTTAATTTGAGAATCGTGATGTGCTTTTTCGTGCTCGAGGATACGAAGATAGAAAAAAAAATTAGAGTTCTCCTCTGGGAGTTTAAGCCGATTGCTGGAAAGAGCTACATTATTATTGCACTCGGATTAAAATAGTTTGGTGGGTTCTCTGCAAATAAATATTTATGTGAATTAAGTGAATTCTTAAGTGAAAATTAGCAACATAATTTTTTTTAATGTCAATGTAATGTTATAGTTTTTTTAATATCGTATTTTATATTCAATTAATGTTGGGTAGAGATTTCCTTAATCGGTAACGTCTAGAAATCGAATTATTGTGTCACAAGAAAATGAAAATTACCTTCGCACGATAAAGTAAAATTTTGATAATCTTCGATATTTTTCGGTAATCGATTTTTTTGACTGAACATTTTCTTACCCACAAAGTGACAATCGTATACAAAAAAAATTATAAAATTCATTTTTCGCTTTCCTATTTAATCTAAAGTTCGAACTTCATCGACTAAAATCGAATGTCGAAAATCCCCATGCGTATTATCCGAAGATCAACGAAAAAAAAATCGCAACTCTCGAAGAAAAATAACAGCCAGCTTTCCGGGTCATTCATTCTCGAATGACCGAGTTCTTACCGCGTTCGATGATTGCATCCGGTATTTAAACTTAAAGAGGTAATAACATCGGCTGCGCGGAGAGGATACAGCAAGCCTGGCGAAATAACTTGTCGTGGGGGATTCGAGCGAAGTGGAGCCCGCGGCGAAACAAATGGAGCATTAAAAAACATCGGATAAATGTTATACGCCGGGCGAAATTGCGGCCATCGATCGGCGGCGCGTCGAACGAAGCGCGCGATCTCGTCGCCTCTCGCTCTCTATAATCGATAATCGATTTACCGCGCACTTTCGATACTCTCCGAGTAGCGCCCAGTTCGCCGAGCGAGCCGCGAGGATTGTGCAAGAAAGTAGCGAAAATAAATAAAAATATAAAACATTGTTCATTGAGAAATATTAAATTATCGATAATCTTTCCGATTTATCCGATGGTCGATCGCCACCGATAATTCGCGTCGATACCCTCCCCATTTAATTATAAACGGCATAAGCTTTCAAAATTAAGGTCGATAGAATTTTTTTTTTTTATTTCAAGGCAAAATTCATAATTATTTATCTGCGATGAAAACAAACGAAGATTTGACTTGTAGAGAGTCGATCCGATAATGTTCCTCTTTTACTTTACGTACACTCTCGCCAATACCGCGAGGAGTTCTTATTTAATTAACGAAACACCTGCGGCCGAAGTAGCGAAAGTAAATAAAAATTTTAAACGTGCATTGAGAAATATTGAATTATCGATAATCTTTTCGATTTATCCGATACTCGATCGCCACCGATAATACGCGTCTCTACCTTCCCCATTTAATTACGAACCGTACAAACGTATAAAATTAAGGTCGACTCGATTTTTAAAAAATTCAAGGCAAAATTCATCATTAATTATCTACGATGCAGACAGACGAAGATTTAACTTGCACAGAGTTAATCCGAAAATGTTCCCCTTTAGCTCGACGCAAACTCCTCACCAATACCTTGAGGAGTTATTGTTCAATTAACGAAACACCCGCGGCTAAAGTCTTTGCGAACAAGACGCTGGAGCCTCCGACGCGAAGAGTGAAGAAGAAGAAGAGGAAGAAGAAGAACAAATAAGGGAAAAGAGGACCCGGGGGCAGGTAGACATAACATTGCGCAGCGATATAAACGCCAGGATGAAATAAAAGATGAAAAAAGAAGAAAAAAAAATGACGAAGAAAAATCAAGATCCCGTGCTCTCTCGCTCATTCGCTCGCCGTCAGTGGTTGGGGCTTTGTTTTTTTTATGATTTTTTTTTTTGTATAAAATATGATAGCGGAGGATTCGCGAAATGTGAGAGCAGACAGACGAGATCCGTTGTCCGGGGTTCGCGAGGGAGCACGACGAACCTCTTGCTCGCCTGCTTATTCGGGCACAAAGGCTTATCTTTCCTTCCAGAGGTCCCGAGAGAGGAAGAGAGAGACGAAAGTATCAGCCATTTTGGCACTCCGTACCGAGTCGTCCGCAAGATTTGGATTTTTTTTTTTTTCACTTCTCTGCTCTTTCTTAATGTACAGCACGCTGCTGCTTGTTCTCAATGTTTCTCGGGCAACTCAACTCTCATTCTTTCGCGTTCTCCAGCTTCTTCTTCTTCGTCTTCTTATTGTTATTTTTGTTCGTATTATTTTACTGCGAGGACCGCCCTTCCAGGGACGTTTGATCCGTAAAAGGATTCAAACTAAATAGCGCAAAGCGGTTCAAGGAAATCGGATCCGCTTTCGATTTCATCCAAACGCGTCGAGGTATGAATATTCAATATGCGAAACCGAATTTTAAGATCGGGAGCGATTAACCTTCTCGCCAATTGGGAAGGTTGTATATGGGGCGTTTATATATGGAGCTACGTTTATACAGAATCAACCCGGAGTTACACATTTAAAGTTTTAAACAAATGCATTTTTCAATATAAAAGCGGAACTATTTTTTTTTTATATAAAAATGCTCTATTTCACAGAATGTGTCAAAAATCAAATTTAAAATCTTGTAACTGTAAAATGTTACCCAATTTTTTTTACGGAAATTCATATACGGTATATATGAAAATTGTTACAGACAAGCTGGTACATTTAGTGTACAAGATTGAGTTGAAACGAACTGTCGTTAAATTAAACAATTAATTTTTAGACCTGCTTAATATATCAAACACGTAAATTTCTTGTCAAATTTGCCAAAAATCATAGAGACAAAAAGACATGCAATAATATGCACGCTCTTTTTATCTTTAAATAACGTTCATATTTTTCTGCACTCATCTCCAACATCTCCAACATTGGTATTTTATCAGAAAGCGATCGCCCTTTAATCGGACCACTTAAAAAAAAATTGCCTCTCACTAATTTGGATAACCTACGAGGAGAACAATTTTCCCAACCGCCTCCCTTCTAATTTATTTATTTATTTTTTTAAGTGTTCACATATGTTACACTTATGTATCCGAGGGGTCCAAAATTCCAATTTTGGCAGAAAAAAAACGAAACCAAAAAATATCGATTACGTCCATAAATTCGTCGCCGAAGCCCACAGCGTCGATTCCTCGGGTATAGACGAGCGCACCTGCGCAAACTCCCCGCCTACGAAGCCGATACATTGTTGCCGCGAGAAACCCGCGGGTCTACAGCTAGTCCATAGTCCCGTCCACGCGTTCGCGAGAGCAGCGCGCGAGACAATGCTATCTCATCCGCGGCATCGTCTCCGCGAACGAGCCCGGAGACCGCGAAGGCGTTATAAGGTCTCCAGGTGTTCGCCCCCTGCGCGCCCATCCCGGAGACCGGGGATTCCTCCGGGCCCCGGGCGTAACGCCATTTTGGCGATACCCTCGGGAATTCGACGACCCCCCTTTCGCTTCTTCCCCCGACGGACTCACATTTATACATACAGCGATCATTTATTTATGAGCACTTTTTTCATCCCGACTCGTTTCTCCGCCGCGCTCGCTGAGCTCCGTCGTGTCGGTCGCAAGGGAGGACTTTCAACTTGCCGCGCGAACCGCAAAACACACTTTCATAAAATCGCAAATTCGAGTTTCTATAGGAAAAAAACAAAACGTGAGTAAAAATAAATAAATAAATAATAAAAAGAAAGTTACAAAGTGTCCCAGCAGTCCCTCGAGTAGGAACAAGATAATTCTTTGTCGCGGGTACTTTTTTTTTTTAGGCCGTCGAACATTTTCTTTAGACTGCGTCTCGAGACGATTGTTACACTTCGGCGAGCCGATTATATATTTTCGACCGCAAGAAAATCGAGGGACGCGTCGCCGCTTTGATGTCTCAATGTGAGGCTTCGCAGGGGTTTAGACTGCGCGCTGCGCTGACTGCGATGCACCGCACACGCAAGTCCACGAACGCACGTGGAGGCGGAGGAAGAATTCTCGCGACCGGATAGCCATGTATCGTCGAAGATGCAGATGACCATCGGTATTATCCCGCGCTCCGGAACGCTGTCGTCCATTGTCCGCGGCGAGCTTGCACAATGCATCGCGCACTCCAGTTGCATATTTATACTTCCAGCTCTCACAGTCTTTCCTCCCTGTTATTCTCTTCCGAGCATTTTTTTATTTTTTATTTATCATGAATCTTTCTACTTAGTTATCGCGAATATATTTTGGTAGGGCGCAGTTCCGCGTATTTTTATCTCCGGTGATTTTTATTACCGTATCGCACAACGGGTATCGCATAGGACATAAAAAGAATTGTTAATTAAAGAACATTTTTTTTTACCCAGCGAAATAAAAATTGATAAACAGTTTCATAAAAACCAGACGGGTTGTCGGACTAGGATGAATCAGCGGAATATTTTTTTTCCGACATAGTTCCATTACCGGAGTAAATGGTGACGTTTTAAAAGAATTCGTCGCTTTCGCGATGTGATAAAAAAAAAATCGGAAATCGTTCGATTCTTCTTTCGAGAAAAATTATACCTGACGGTGAAAAAAACAAGAAATCAAGTAAAAACCGAGTCATTATTGAATTTTATTTTTTGTTGTCCCTGTTTCGCACGATTAATAAAGAATAATGTTTTCCCCCAAATATCCATCGGCGGGGTAAAAAGAATTCCTCGCTCCCGCTATGCGAAAAAAAAAAATCAGAGATCGATCGATTTCGCTTCCGAAAAAACCAACATCTGCAAAAAGAAAAAAAAGAAAAAAATCACGCAAAAACGGGTTATCATTAAACTTCATTTTCTTTATCACCGCCGCGCGCGATAGTTATTGTTGGACGTAGGGAGTCTTCGGGGGCCTCGTCGCGGGCACGCGGCGTTCGAGGGCCAGGACTTGCCCGCGGAGATTCTATCGGCATTAACGTACACGCCTGCCGAGAGAAGTCCGAGCGCTCTTTCCGAGGATATCCCCGCTGGAGAGCCAGCCGACTTTATCTGTAATCTCGGTGCTCGCGACTCTCTCTTATTCAGAAGAGTGTATAAGCGAGGGGGCAGCAGCGTTCCCTTACCGATCTTTCCCCGGTCTCTCTCGCCTCCACTTCCCTGCGGTGCGTGTCTCCTCTTGCCTTGCTCCCCTTATCCGTCCTATCATTCATCCGATGTTTCTCGTTCTCTGACGTGGATTCCAGCAACCTACATCGTATCTGTACGACTCTATCTCCATCTCCCTCGCCGCGACGTGTACGTCACACGGGGCAAACCGTATATACTGGTTTCCACTCTCCGGCGAAGGTAATAAGAAAACTGGACGAAGATTTGTGGTCGGGGGACGCGCACGGCGAGCATCAACTAAATTGGTTCAGATCTACCGTCAACGATTGCCCGGCGGCGATCGTAGACAAAAATAAAGATCGGAACGACGGCGAACTCTGTGTGACGTTTCACGTTTTCCTCTTTTTTTTTGTTTCAAGTTCAAACATTTTTCTCCACTTTTCTTGAAAAGTCGATGCGCAGTCATCGGGTCACGTTTATTCGGTTTTTCCAAACTAGTTTCCAGCAGGTAGTCGGCGTCCTCCGAGCACCAATTTTCTCGAGCGCGATCGTGACCAGAAACTCCTAGATCGGGATCTTCGCCGTGAGCCTCGCCGAAGAGCTACGAAATACTCGTCTCTCGTTCCTGTTTTACGTGTCACGAATATCGAAGCAGCTTTGCTTTACAGCATTCGCCGGGATGAAAATTTAGGGGTTTCTTTTTTTTACTTTTAATGGATTCTAGTTATTTCGTAAGTACGTGAGATCGGGGCGCATCCGCAGACTATCACGTACACTCGTTAACGCCGTGCGCGCTGTTGCATATGGGAAACCCTTTCGAACACACAAGCTCGAGAGGTTGGGAAAAGGGGTCGAAAAAAAAATATGAAAAATAATTCTCGAACATAAGAATCGTCCCGCTGAAAGTGACGTACAAAGTGGTTACAGTTTTCCTTGAATCGGTTGAAGGATGACCCTGAAGATATCTGCGTGACGTCAAATTTTGTCATTGGCAAGTCTCTCTGAATCTACCGCTTTAGCAAGAAAAAAATGAATTGTTCGCTTGTAGAATTTTATTCTCTGAGTGAACTTCCCTGAGCGAAGTTTGTACACGGAGAAAAATTGTTCTGTTTCTCTAACGAAATGTATATCATTAATATTTTATTGTTGTGGCAGCAAAAATATTTGGTTGCTACAGCAAAATATTTGTTGCCGGAGCAAAATATTCGCTGCTACAACAAAATATTTTGTTGCCCCTATGTTAACCAGCTAAATCAGTTATGGTAACAAAATTCTTGTTGTCCCAACAATTTTTTTTCCTCCGTGTACGATGCAAAACACAGCCGTTGTGAGTTGGTAAAGTTTAGTCCTGAATATATATCTTCAGGGCGATCTTCTGTGACAGAGATATACTTCAAAGAGTTAAACATTTCTTCACTAAATTTCAACATAAATTATTATTAATAATAATAATAATATCATCCTTAATAAACAAGTTTTGCCTGACATTTAGCCTCATGCTTATCTTTAGAGTGATCTCTAGTGACGCACCAGGGAAATACTTCGAAGGGTTAAATATTTCTGCACTTAATATCAACCTAAATTAATAATAATAATAATACAATACTTATAAAACAAGTTTTGCCTGAAATGTAGCCTCGTGCAGATATCTTCAGAGTGATCTCTAGTGATGAACCGGGGATATACTTTGAAGGGTTGAATATTTCTCCACTCAATTTCAACCTACATTAATAATAATAATAGCATTGTTATAAAACAAGTTTGGCCGCATTTTTTTTGTTTCATTCGCGCTGCAAAACAACGATAATTAATAACGGGAGTATAAAGGATGCCGCCTGTCGCGACACTTTACGGCCTTCTGAGAATTCGTAAACGCGAGCGTAAACAACAATTGGACAAAACGCGCCGCGCAGAGCTCTAGCGGTTCTCTCGTGTCAATTGGACACGCAGCTTTTGCTCATGGCCCTTTTACAACTGGTTCTCGAGGGTCGTACTAAATCAGTGCAAATATGACTGCAGAAAGCGGAGAGCGCGCACGCTAAAAGTGCATTCGAGTCGGGGAGTGCAAGTCGGGACGGTAGGATTTTTAGCTCACAAAAGGGTTTGCCGTGCGAGAGGTTTCTATGGAAGCGAGAGAAGTGCTCTCCTCGAGCACGGCTCTTCTTGTGCAGTGAAAACGGCCAATTCGAGGGCGCACAAAACCACTCTCGAGCATCGGCCTGGGCGACGAGCTCTGCTGTCCTTCGTTGCGTCGCTGCTCGAGTTCGAGGTTGTCTTCTGCACCCAGAAAAAAAATTTATTTGACGGCCACCGTTTGTTTGGTTTAAGTAAAATATTTATGTGATTTAAATAAATATTTATTTCATTGATGTAACTATTTACTTAATTTAAATAAATATTTTACTTGAACCAAATAAACGGTGGCCGTCAAATAATTTTTTTTTCTGGGTGTGTCGGGGCTGAACGCCAGACAAACACATTTGTAGGTCGCGTGTGGTTAAAAAAAATTGTGTAATTAACAAATATTTTCTTAATAATTTTTTTTCTTGTTAATTTTAGAATTTTTTTCTCGCAAAAATTACAGTTTCTTGACGAAAATAATGTTTAAGTAACGAAAATATTTGTTTGGTTCTTTGTCAAATTTACAAATGTTTTTGCTGCGTGTATATGGTCTGTATAAGCGTTTTCGGTCCAGCGACTCCGAGTTATTATCGCGACGAATTAATCGTTCGGCAGTAAAGAACTGCGCACGCTATCGCGCATAGTTGTTTTCATTAAAATCGTCGTGTAAATGATAGCTTTTATTGAACAGGTGGCATAGTCGTAAGGAAGCTATCTTAATTGGAAAGCAAACTTGCTCGCGGTCGTTAACACCAATTTGTACGCGAGTCGAAGTTTTGCGGTGTAACTTTTTTTTTACATTAGCACCAAAATAGTTTCATTTTATCGTGGGTTTTAATTCCGTACCCAGAAAAAATATTTATTTGACGGCCACCGTTGACTTAAATAAATATTTATTTCATTTAAGTGACTATTTACTTCATTTAAATAAACATTTATTTAAATCAAATAAATACTTTACTTAAACCAAATAAACGACGGCCGTCAAATAATTTTTTTTTCTGGGTGCGGGGTCGTTCGGCGACACTCCTCGATTACCCAAACGACGATACAATAGCGGATCGTCGATATACAAATGAATTTTCTCTCGATCTCCCGAGCCCGCGTCTTTTCCTTTTTCTCTCCTCATTCTCCCGTTCCCTCTTCGTATTCGTTCCTCGCCTCCTTCCCCGTTCGCTCACCCGCTCGTTAAGAGTTACTACAGCCACCAGGCATCCGCACAATTCCCAAGAGTTATCGTATTCGCGGAGCGCGAAGGGCTCCGGCGAGCGCATAAATTTATGTTCGCGAGTCGCGGATACACAGATGTTGAGGGTAGCCGCTGCAATGGTAAACGAAGACGAGCGCCCCGGAGGTAAAGCTTCTCCTCGGGTTCCAGCGCCGCTCTTATAAGGCCGGGCTTCCAATCTGTCTCGCGAGTTTGTCGCTTTTCCGTCGTTATATTACGGCATCGAATAGCCACGGAGAATCCTCCGTGACTCGGATGCCGCCTCGTCGTAGCGACATAGCGGTATGCCGAGAAACATATGGAAGCTCCGCCGCGGGCCGCGATAGTCCCGACTCGCCGCTATGGTCAATCTCCGAAGCGAGATCGACAGACTCCCTCGTATATTTCCCGCGAATCTATATGCTGAAGAGATGCGGGACACGAGATGCATCGAATTCACCGCGTACGAACGGCGGTAGAACGACGAGCACAACTACCGGCACTCCGTTCCGTGCGTTTACCGCACGAGCGGGTAGAGAGTTTTATTACGAATGCGGCCGCGAGCGCACCGAAGTGCATAATGCGGTTACATACGGGAAGGATTCCGTTTTTCGTATTTTTATTTATATCTTCGATCGAATCTTTTTTTAAGGCTTCGACGGCGAATGGAAAAAATGTTGGGCAAATTTGTAGAAATTTACAACTTGATTCGCTGAAACAACAGGTCTGTTCTTATTTATGTAGCGATTTTATAGAACATAGAAATAGATTTTTTTAAACGGTTATTTGCTGAACAGTGAATGAACTGTGTACAACTAAAAACAATATGAACTAAAGAGTGACATTTTTTTTTCTGTGCTGCGGCTGTGGAACGGTTTAATTCTGAGTTTTCTCTTCCTCTGATTTTTATTTAAGAGACTCTTTTTTAAGTTTCGACCCTGGTTTGGGCCTTTTCAGAACTTTGTTTATTTGTTTTTCAATCGCTTAAATCTACGCATTTTTCATCTCATTGTTTCGCTGGATTGTTCTAAACTGAAGAATGACAGTATGCACTAAATAATAACAATATGAATTAAAGGAAAACAAATAACAATATGAACTAAATAAATATAAATAACAATACGAACTAAATGAATAAAAATACCAATTGTGAGCAAAAAGATTTATAAAAATCTTATATAATTTTTGTAGTCAACATTTTGTCCACAGTTTGTGCTGCCTTATTTTGTTTTTATTTCTGGGTGTCCGAGGCTCGTATTTTAGGTCGCTTTATCTCCGTCCGTACGGAGCTGCCTGCGTGGCGACGAGCTTCGAGCGGATGAGAGGTATGAGCTGCGTAGGTGGCGGCCCTGAACTTGGGTAAATCTCCGACGGATCTCCGATTCTCTCCCCTTTTCATCTGCGCCATGCACCGTAGGCCGCAGTACATATACGTGTGGCCATAGACACGACACCTCGTTAGAGGCGTTAGTTAAAATTCCTGTGGAGTCTCTTCGCGCTCGTCTCGCGCTAAGCCGACACCTTTTGCTTCCAGTACAGTCCAGTACACTGCTCTTATGTATATACATATACCCGAGAGACTTCCTACCTCGTACGAATAATCGCCGGAGCTGCGTTTCCTCGTGCGCGATGTGTCGCCGACGCGAGCTTTAGGTCTAAACGACCCGAGCGCGTAGCCCGTCACGTTTCTGCGAGTGGGAGATACTCCGATGGAATAAACCATCGCGACGACGCGGGTAATTATAGCTGTGCCCTCGCTGCTGGAGAATTTTGTTCGGCGACTCTGCAGCAAAACAGGGACCGACCATAGACGATATTAATTGAACAAGTCGCCGGAATTACTGGACCAAAACCTTTTTTATTTTTAATGTAAAAATAAAAAAAAATAAAACATGTTAATGTAAAAATAAATTGTAATGTAAAAATATTATTATTCGGTACACAGTAGTTTGCAGTAAGGTAGCGTTCAAACGAAATGATAAGACACGACCACATTTCTATAATTTCATCGAAGAATTAATATTTATTATAATATATATAGGAACATATTTATATATAAATTATAGATGTGTTTGTTTATTATTATAAATATTACATTACTAATTTCAAGAATTCTTTCAATATATACATATATTTTTTTCTGAATACAAAAGTTCCGAAAAAAACTTACAAACAAAAAAACCTCGAAATATAAAAAATGTCCGCTCCGGATTCGATCCTCCGGTTCGTGGTATTGAATATAGGCGACATAAAATATTCGCGATTTCTCGAATTTCTCGTCATTCCGTTGCTTTTGTCCGATCGTTCTCGGTAGCGTTTCGCTCGATCCGATCTCTCCCTCCTCTCCGGGTCTTTTGGAGAATGCAGTCGTCGAGGTTGGTCGCACCGGCGTAGAGAATACGAGAAAGGATAAAAAGAGAGTTTGGAAACGCCAGACGTAGCTATAACTATAGTTCTCTTTCGTCGGCGGACTAACTCGGCGCTCTCTTCCCGTGCTCCCAAAAAAGGTCTCGGCTAAAGGGCGTCGGCCCTTTTCGGACCGAGCCGCGGACTGGGAACGCTAACCGCGCACGCTGCCGACGGACGACACCCGAAGAAACAAATTTGCGAACGCTTTAATAATGCATGAGCGCGCGAACGATACGGTCTCGTACCTTTGCGCCTAACAAACAGCGCTCACCGAAGGTTTAAGCAAACTTCCGTCCACTCCGAAGCCGAATTGAAATAAAATCAATGAAGGAATCAAACAAAATCTATAATATATTTTATTAATAGTAATCAACAATTTATTAACAATAAAGCAAAATATTATATTTTATTACAACAACTAAGGGAAAAAATAACAAAACAAGGGGACGAAGATCGGGTGGATTAATTTGAATTCTAACAATTTCCGCACGCGGTTCGTCGAAGCGTGACTCGAATAGATACGGCGGATTCTTCTCGCACAGAGAAACAATAATTTATTTTTTATCATTTTTTTGAATTGAAAAATCGTGCACTATGATGAGAGAAAAGATTCTCACAGAAGCCGGCCGGTCACGGCGGGCAGCAAGACTGATATTCTTCTTCCCGGGCGCAGTGCCCGGCGCTGCGGAAAAGCAAATTTTGCGCTCTATTAGCAAAACGTTAATGACCTACAGTGGCGCAAGAGATGGTCCATTCGTTACGTTATTTGCTCGGCGATTCATCTGAGACTCTCTTAATCCACCGGAAAAGGATTCGTTATTATTATCTTTTCTCGAGCACTGTCGTGTTCGCGAGAGTGTATAATATGGCTGGGTTGCCCCTTCCTGGAAGCATAAATCACGGGTGAAACGATCCGAGAAATACTCGATAGCCCGACTCGGGTATCGGTGAGAGCTTCGAGAGGGCTTCGAGTGAGTGTGTACGAGCGGGCCCTGCGCGGATCATTTTCTCGCCGGGATTCTCCCGTTCTCGCCCTGTGGTCGCTCTCATTTCTTCCTTTTTTCTTACTTATTTCTTAACTCTTCCGCTCCTTTGTCCTCGGAGGTATTTTTTTATTTGTCGTATTTTTCTCGCGCCTCTCCTCTCCGCTGACTCCGCTCGCGGGCCACCCGGCAGCCCTTGCGGCGAACTGAGGGAATTGCATTAATTTGACGGATGAACGAACTGTCGATATTCTTTTAATTTTCTTGCTCACGACTATATCAGCATTTTTCGGCCGGTCTTTCGCATACTATTAATTTTTTTGCATAAGGATTTCTTAAAATTCGATCATTTTTTAGGCAGAAGAAAATCTTGAAACACTGACGCCCGATAGTTTCGGAACTAAAATTATTTTTTTTATTATTAATTTTTCTTGTTGCTGACTTTCACGACTTATGTATTCCGAAAACTGTGACTCGCAGATATGACTCTACACAAGTAAAAGAGGTTTGCACTTTCAACAAAAATGTCTTGTACACAAATAATCTTAATTTTTTTTTTTTTTTTTTTAATAATCGAACCGTATTGGCAACTTAAAATAAAATTGTAAAATCAACAAGAATCATGCGGTTTTTTCTGGACTGAAAA
Source organism: Ichneumoninae sp. A BG-2022a (assembly GCA_030522665.1). NCBI lineage: Eukaryota > Metazoa > Arthropoda > Insecta > Hymenoptera > Ichneumonidae > Ichneumoninae sp. A BG-2022a. The sequence continues at coordinate 10,462 of JAPYZC010002741.1, read as the reverse complement.
TGCGTGTTAAATCAAGACTTTTTAACCCTGTAGGACTTTTTTATTTCCTTATTAATAGGTATAAATATGTGAACAGAAATTTTCTAAACTAATTATAACTAATAGCAATTTCTGTCTTCTCGTTAACAAAATTTACAACAGAACTTAAACGTAAATCATGTAGGTAGATAATCCTTATCTTAATTGAAAAGACAGTAGAAGAGGTGATTCAGTCGGTAGGTAATGAAAAAAAAAAATGCTCTCCCAGTACGGTGTCTTAGGTTCTTCAAGTGCATTTCTCGTTTCTCCGATTCATCGATGCTCATTGACTCTCGTATTTATATGAACCATCCCGCCGATCGTAAAACGCGTCTCCTTACACCCAACATGCTCGTATCTTCCGAAGAAAAAAAGAAAGCGCAATAAAAATGTACGAAGCTTCACTCGCGCCTCGATTTTGGTATCGAGTTTCACGAGCCCCCCCTTCTCCGCCCCCCCCCCCCCCCCCCCCCACTCCTGGCCCAAAGATCTCATCTCGCGGTTGCATACCCGCCGTTCACCCAGAGCGCGTTACACACTTCGAGCCATTGATTTTTTAATACCCGTTTTACGATCAACCGCGCACCTCCCGCCTCCCCCATCGGCATTATCTCGGTAATCAGAGGCTCTAAAATATACCCGTAAATTAATATTCCTTCCATCAAATACCTCGACCACGAAATATCCCTCGAATGAAGACATCCAATCGTGAAGTTTCGAATACCTTGGACACGTTTTATTGCCACATATATCCCTGCAAGAGACATATATATAAATATAAGATGTTTATATATATGTATGTCGTATATATATATATATATATATATATATATATATACGAGGTGGACTGTGCAGTATTTCTCACAAAGTTTACCGAGTCGGACGTCAGGAGGGTCGAAAGGTGAGAAGGGTTTTTAACGTATTTCCGGATTTATCTCGCGGCTTATCGCTCCTTCCGTCTCGGTTCTAATAGCGGCTCAAAGAGGTTTTTTAAAAAATTTTAAATCTTAAAAGCGGCGCCGAGAGTTCCCGGGGTATTCTCATCAATCGTGAGCACCTGCCGAGATTCTAGGCGTTATCCGCCGATTTTATAGGGTTAATATCGACGCTTGCGTAACACCAAAGCCGCAGCCGGGCGAGGGAAACGAGAAGAGGAAATGGTTTATGTTATACTATAAAATTGCCCGGCACTGGGGGATTAGTGTATATATATAGTGTATGTACACATAGTTTTATGTATATACGGTGCAGAGAGTATATGTGCAGCATACTTTAATGGTTCACGACTTTTGCCTATGCAGATTTCGCCTCTCCGATAATCCTCGATCCTCGCCTCGCCTCTTTCCTCTGCGGCGCTCTGCGCGCTGCGCTATCTCGAGGCATGCCGGGGCTCTCCTCGACCTCTCGATCCAACGCTCCTTTCAGAAATATTATTTCCACGAATCGCTATCGCTTCCGCTTAGACCCCGGTGGGGAACAGTCGGCGACCGTTATCGGACGTCGATCGTCCGCTAAATTATCGATACCGTGGATAAAACTTCCCTGAGAATTCTCGCGGTGATCCGCGGTATTGTTTCTTTTTTTTTTAGTTCGGACAAGGCGTATCGATCTCCGTCGAAAACATTGCGAAATCTTGGAACTCGCGAGAGAAATTGTGGACTTTTTGCGGAAAGAATTACGCAGACCTGAAGTTGTCCCTTTCGCACGAGCGACACCCAGAAAATAATTTATTTGATGGGCGCCCCAGTAATAAATATTTAAACGGTTTCAATAAATATTTATTTAATTTAAATATGCATTAAAAAAAATAAAAATCAGGGTTTATTTAATTTAGAGAAATCTGAACTGAGCCAGTTTGCATTTAGCTCAAGATATTAAACACCCTCGAAAAAAAAAAATGATTATAGTTTCCTTTACACTACAAAAAAATTTGCTTGCGAGCTGCCGAAGAAGAAAATGTTTCTTTCAATTCTACTTTCACTTCTTACAATTCCATATGATATTGAAACAACGACAGCAAGACTGTCAAGGTGACATGTTATCGTTTCCATCCGGTATGAAATTGTACGAATTCAGAGTAGAATTGAAACAACGTTTTTATTTCATTGGCAGCCCGCAAGCAAATTTTACTTGATTTAATGATTTTTTTTTTCTGTGTACCGACCGAGTCTGTTTCATTCCCCATAAAAAAAATCCGTGTGAACGGCCGATGCAGAAACTCGCACCTCGCGCCGATCTCCGATCCCCGCCAAGAAAAGACCCTCTAAAAAAAAAATAAAAAATAACCGACAAAAAAAATCGACCGGAATTCGGTAATAAAATAACAATACTCGATAGTCCCGGCGTCCAATCGTGCAAATGTTTTATTGCTCGGATGCGACGATAATGGTCGGCCCGTCGAGTGAGAAGACGGGAATAATAATAAAATCTATGGGAGATTATAAAGGAATAGGGAAATAAAGGGATAGCCTCGCGCCGCGGGCTTGGTCCATAAACGAGAGTTAACGAGAGTGCCGCTGAACAAAACGATCATCACGCGGACGTTCGATAATGTGCCTGACTCCGAGAGGAGGATCTTCGGTAGTCCCCTCCGGTCTCTCCTCCACGATCTCCCGGGCTTGTGTTCTACGCGACCTGCATGCGGCAACCGCGGCCTGCCCATACCCGGTCTATGGCACCGAAGCGGCCGTACTCGGCGAGCACGGTAGTTGGATCCGCGGCGAATCCGCGGGGTAACTTATACTGCAGGCACATTATATCCTATCTATCTATATTCCATGCCTATATTCACGGCGGCCGATGCATGTACGTACGTATCCCTTCGTACGGTCATCTCTCTCCGCGTCCGCGCTACCGCACCGGGCTTTAAGGAGCCTCTAAGGAGCTCCCTCGCGAGGAGCCGCTGGACCATTATTTCCCATAAAGCCTTCGGTAATTATCGCTAAGTAGCGGATGCTTTGTTCGGATTTTGTTGTGGTTTTTTTTTCTTTTTTTAACTGTACGTTTCTATTGGCGCGTGTAAGTTGGCGGAGCGTGGGCTTCCGTGCGCTTCCTCGGTTTATGGTAAAAGGCAGCGCCGGGTTGGGCTGAAGTCTCTTGAGAGCACTCGCGATTACGAGCCTCGCGGATTATTTGCGGATAAATTGTATTTGTCATCGGATCGAAATTGTCGATGACGTTCCGTGGCGAGGATGATGTGGGGGTGGACTGGAGGAGCGAGGCTAAACGCCGATCCGTGAAACGGCGATTCGATGGGCTCGCGAAGTTGACGGGAGGCGCAAAGCCGGCTTGGTGCGAGGCGCAGTTCCGGGATTAATTTAATCACGGAAGCGCAAACATCGCACCGAAGATGAAGGTTGTATCAGGCTTCGATTAAATTCGTAATACTGCGCGGAATATCTAAATGTTTCAATCTGAATATTTATTGGTTTTAAGTGCTTTCTCTGAATAGTTTTATTGTTTTCTCTAAATAGAGATGAGCCTCTAGAATTTTCCCGGTAACGCTTCATTCACAAGTCTTCATCTGAGCACTGGAATCTACAGAATTTCAATTTTGAGCTCGAATAGTTCGAATCGTAAAAAATTGTGGAATAAAAAAGAAAAATAGTAAAATAGTTTTTTTTTTTAATCCTGTACAACCCTTTTGGATCTTTATCGTGAAAAGGAAACAGCGACTGCGCCCTTCAATCTTCGGTTCGAATATTTCGAATACTAAAGAGTAAAAGAGTATAATAATAAAATGGAAAAAAAAATTAGAAAAAAATGCACGGATTCACCGCGAAGTGTGGTCACTTGCGTGACGGAAAAAAAAGGATTGTTCTCACAGCTTACAGGACGACCGAAAATCTGCCAAATTTCAATTTCCACTGCTAACAGTTCGAATCGTAATAATAGTACAGTAAAAAAACGAACGGTAAAAAAAAATATTTTCGGTTCGAATATTTCGCACACTGAGCAATACCAGAGTAAAATTGTACAATAATAAAATCAACGAAAAAAGTTAGAAAAAAATCTGAAAAAATGCACAGATCTACCGCTGAGTGTGGTCACTTCCGTGGCGCGGGGAAAAAATTGATTGCGAGCATCCGCATTGTTCTTGTAGCGAAAAGAAGGCAACGCATGTTTGCTCTCTGGAAAAAAGTCTCTTAACCGAGGCGCGTGGGTTTAAATGATATCGCGGACGTTTTTTTTGTCCCGAAACTTTTTGCCGAAAGGGTCGAGCAGGTTGGGCGACCTTGCGCACCGCGTGTCACGCCGACAAAAATGATCGTTCCTCTTTCCGCCCGGTCGCCATACGTCGGGGGCTCCCGCGAGCCCCGCGAGTCGTATAACGAAGGCGTTTCGCTTCCAGCCGTTGTAAAAGAACTTCGCTCCTCAGCGGGGTCGCTTCTCGAGATCGTATCTCCCTTGAGAATAGCCGTGCGCGGCGACCGCGGCTCATTAAAAGTCCTCTCCGGGTCCGCGGCAGCGCGCGAGATGGAACGAGAGGAAGCTCTCTCCACTCTCTCGCCGGCGCGCGCGCGCGCGCCTCTTCGTTATCTATCGTGTTTCGCCCGTGTAGCTCGCGAACTTACGACGTGTCGTCGGGTAAACCCGCGCGCGGTCTGTCGCGCGACTCCCCTCTTCCACCCCCGCGGACAAACTCAAAGCCTCTTCCTAATCGCCAATCGCTATCCTAATAACATGGATGAAACAGAAAATTAATCAAAAAAACTTAACAAGTAAATTTTTTAAAAATAAATAAAAATAACGTTATATCATCCTTAATATGCATTCTAAATGAAACGAAGGGCAAAAGCCTCTTTCGTGTATTAGGGCGAGACTCGTCTATCGTGAGTTTGAAAATTACCTCTATAGTTATATTGATACGTTGTATATCCGAGCAAACTTACGCCGGGTAAAATCGCGACTGCCCTCTTCCACCCCCGCGGACAATCTCAAAGCCTCTTCCCAATCGCCATTCGCTATCCTAATAACATGGACGAAACAGAAAATTAATCAAAAAAACTTAACAAATAAATTTTTTTTAAATTAATAAAAATAACGTTATATCATCCTTAATATGCATTCTAAATGAAACGAAGGACAAAAGCCTCTTTCGTGTATTAGGGCGAGACTCGTCTATCGTGAGTTTGAAAATTACCTCTATAGTTATATTGAGACGTTTTATATCCGAGCAAACTTACGCCGGGTAAAATCGAGACTGCCCTCTTCCACCCGCGCGGACAAACTCAAAGCCTCTTCCTAATCGCCAATCGCTATCCTAATAACATGGATGAAACAGAAAATTAATAAAACAAACTTAAAAAATTAATATAAAAAATAACGTTATAGGGTGAAAGTGGTGAATATGGCCCACCTTGATTAACACGTACATCAATGATATATGGACCGGGCCATATTCCCCACTTTTCCCCTATCATCCTTAATATGATACTTAAATGAAACGAACGCCAGAAGCCTCTTTCGCCTCGGAGATCGAACCTCCTCTATCGCCACTTCGAAAATTACTTCCACTATAGTTACATCAACACGTTTTATACCCGATCGAACGCACGACGTGTCGTCGGCTAAAAGCGCGCGCCTGCCCTCATCCACCCCCGCGGACGAGCTCAAAGCCTCCTCCTAATCGCCCATCGAAATCCCATCGCTATCGTAACGACATAGACAAAAAAGAAACCCAATAAAAAAAAAAACTTAATAAATAAAAAAAACAACGTTATATCATCCCTAATATGTAATTTAAATGAAACGAAGGCCAGAAGCCTCTTTCGCCTCGGAGGGCAAGACTCGTCTATCGTGACTTTGAAAATTACTTCCGCTATAGTTATATTGAGATGTTTTATACCCGAGCAAACTACCGTTGGCCCCCGAGTCGCTCTCCCGTCCGCACAGGACTATCTGCGTGCTATATACTCCTTCCTACATACCTGTATATGTGTACGTACGCCAGCCCTTCTCCACCATCCGTGTCTTTATTTATACACATATATACATATATACATAATATACACAAGAAACGAAGTACAGTCTCCCGACATACACCAACCATCTATTCCCTCGACCGCACAGTTACGGTTATGTATCTGCGGGAATGCGCGGGTGTGAGAGTTCTCGCGAAGAGTGAAGAGCCCTCCCCCTCCCCCCCCCCCCACCCGCCCTCCATGGACTCCCTCCTCGCCGTGTACGAGAAGCACGGGGAGAAGTTCCAACGGGGAGACCGAGCCATGGGTAATGCGAGGTAACGGAGAAAGACAAGAGACGAAGAGCGATGCCCTCGCACCGAGATCGCGTTACCACTCCGGTGGCCTTAATCTTTAACTCCCTCTTCCTCCCCCTTCGCGCATGTGTACGCGTCCTCGCGGCCCGGCACCCGGTGCAACCTCTGCCCGTGTGTGCATACCGACGGGCTGCGCCACCGCGGCCCGCAGAGAAGTCCGTCCATTCGTAAACGTCGTAATCCCATTATGGGTGCATCTATCTCTGGTTCAAAAGACGTCCTCCCGCCAAGGTTCGGGATCAAATTTCTCGGAAGGCCGAAAAATAAATTGTGAAATTTGAGCATCCGCACGGAGTTTTTTTTTTTTTTTTGTTGTTTTTTTTTTTTTTTTTTTTGTGGCGGTCACGAGGCGCGGGGTGAGTTTAAGAGTTACGGTTCAATCGAGTCTCTTGGTACGGAGTTTTGAGACCCGGACGAATTACTTGCGCGAATTTTGAGCTGGGGATACCGCGTGTGGGGCCGCTCGCGCGTGTTGCTCGCGTGAGAATTAGTCTGCACGAGAAACCCTCTCGTTGTTGTACTTTGGTGAAGAGCGGCGGAGCGGAAGCGATCGCGAAGACTTGGGCGAAAGCTGACGAGGCACGGAAAGGTCGTTGACCTCTCGGGATTCTCGGATGTATCGAATGTAACGGGGAAGCGCGGGTTGGATGGACCGATTTTTTTTTGATTTTTTTTTTTGTAAAGATAACATTAAATTTGTCTCAAACTTTGTACATGGGTCCGTTTTACAGTGTAAAATAGATTATCAACGTTTCTTGTCATCAATCATTTTATTGTTAAGTTTACAAACTAATTTTGATCATCTCCCATATTTTCACGTTCCAATTTTCTTCGTGTTTTGTAGAATTGCCAAGAAAATAATTGTGGACAAAAAAGGTTCTTGAGAGTACAAATATTTTTTACTGTGTACATATCCGAGCTCCTGTGGAATTTTTACTGCTCAAGCTTTCGAACGTTGGGAGATCTCGATCGGATTAAAATCGCGATCGGAGCCGGCAATCATCCGCCTGCTATTCCGCGAAATAAGTTTACGATAGTCACTCTCGCAATATCGCGAGGAACTCGCGCGATCACTCGGGATAATCCGCATCTCCTCCGATATGACGGAAGCTCATGCGGTAGTCCCGAGTTTCTTGTAGAATTGTTATTATTATCATCATCATTCTTATTATTGTACGGCACAACATTTTTTTTTGTGCTCAATTGCTAATGTCCGGCTTGACTCTACGCCTAAATGCATATCGAGTTACGTGGTCGAGAATATTTTTTTGAAACTCATTACACGCAAATCTCGAGTCTCATAGAATTATTATTATTACCATAATTCTTATTACGAAATACCACGAAAAATTATGTTTTTTTCGCACTCAATTAGGAATGTCTGGTACGACTGTCGGCCAAAATTCATGCCAAGTCACGTGGCCAAGAAAATTACTTGAAAACTCTCGATTTGACGAGAAAAATACTAAATTGCGATTTTTACCCCTTCATCATGCATCGACAAATCGGCGCCAGAAGAAAAATGATTATTAATTACAAAACGTAGCTGAGGTGAAACTTATGATTCCCCACCGACACTCGATGACCCCAAATTTTACCAAGTTAAAACGGGGTTGTTTTTTGAATCGGACGAGCTTATCCGATGGAACTTCACTATGGAACAAAATTTGACAAGGGAGTAACTTTTTTTCTTCGTAAAGCAGCGCGTCGCCAAAGATGAAATTTGATGTCCGGATATCTTCAGGCTCATGAAAATTGCGGATATTTTTTGGGCAAACTTGGAGCAAGTTTGTCCAGATGAAGCGTAGAAATAAGCGTACAATAGTTTCATCCCGCGACGGCTTGCGCGAAGTGAAGAGGCCTGGGTATGCATTGCTCACCGGCTTTTCTTCCAGCGCCATAACTCGACACAGTAATATCGGCCTAATCAGGCATCGCGGCTTCCACTCGGACGAACGCTCAGCACGGTACGAAAGAGTGGAGCTTCGTGCGCAGCTGCAACAGTAGGTAAGGATAACTACAGTAGAAGCTGCAACATGAACGCACATCACATGCCTGTGCGTTACAGCGAGACGTTCACGCCGCTTTTGAAGTCAGGATCTTCGGGCCCTCGCGGAATAGCGTCGGAGAGAACGGCGCGTTGCGTTAAAGGGGCCCGCGGGGCTCGAGAAGAAGAGTCCTTGCTGAGAATATCTCTCGCACACGAGGAAAACGGGCTCGCGGCTCTATAGCCGGCGTAACACGGCCGATATCGCGTGCGATTCGCACGGATTCGCAAGATGCTATCGGTCTCCCGCGCACCGGCACGTACGGACACACACAGCTCTTCGGTATTACTTTTTATCTTTATTTTTTTTTCACTGCTGGATAACGCGAATCCTTCCAGCTCGGCGCAGAAATTGCTCGGTGACGACGCTTCGCGGTCGTGCGAGAATGTTGAATATGCAAAAATTCAATGGTTTTCGCACGGGTTATTTTAAAGTTTATGTATTACTCGCAGGGACGGAGTTTGTACCTATCAATTTATCAGCCTTTGCATAAACTGCTTTATTAGCATAGAAAAACGGAAACTACTCATAATTCGCCCCCTCCCTCCCCCTTCCCAGCAACCCATACACAGTATAAACGATTTGTATTTAATAAACTTTCTTAACTGCAATTTTTAAAATGTTAACTTCACCATCTCTTCTATCAACGAAACGTATTTGTAATACATTTTATGTAATTAAAAAAAAATTATAAAAATATAACCAAAATGGTAAAAGTAAAAAAAAAAAAAATTGCCAACATTCGCGGACAGCAATGAGTACTAAATATACAACCATTTTTATTCCCATCAATTTATCAGTTCTCACATCAACTGCTTTATTGGCACTAAAAAAGAAAAAAGCCACATAATTCAAACCTCTAGCACCCAATAAATAGCAATACATTTATTTAACAAAAAAAAAATTATAAAATTAGAACCTAAGAAAGCCAAAAGTAAAAAAAAGTCGTTGCCGTTCGCGGGCAGAAATGTGTGCCAAATAGACAATTTCTTTCAAAGTATACAGTTCATCGATAAAAAAAAAGAAAGCTACATATTCTCCACAAACACCCGACAACAATTTTTTCCCCTGCAAGAAATTCCCCGCGAAGCATTCCGGCTTTTCTGTGCCGCTCCCCTCCATGCTCCCCCCTCCCTCGCTCCTGCCTGCGTATTGGCTCGTAACGAGATGAGAGAATAAGTCAGTACCATAGAGGCCACTACAGATGATAGACGTTCGAAGGAAGTACTCGCTGAAGGATACTCTCGCGCGGGGCAAAGAAACTCAAAGACTCTCGCGTTGCTTTCCTCTTCGGCGCCCCCCCCTCCCCCCTCCACCCTCCCCCTTACCAACCCCCGGGTTCCCTTCTCATCATTCTGCTCGTTCTCTTATTCCCTCGCAGGAAAGGCACGGGCAAAGAGATGCTGAGGAGAACCGCGAGCTCGTGATGTCCCGAGGCTACCGCGGCCGCGAGACCGCAGTATCTCCTCGCTCTCCCTCCCGATCCATCCGTGCATTCGCCGTCGAAGCCGCTCGCGAGCCCTCTCTCTCCCCTGCGTCGGCAACTCCGCTCCGGCTCGGATACAACACGCCCATACCGGTCCACACAGCATCTCACCACCAGCACAAATCCAACCGTGGAACTTGTCTTCTCCCTCGCCAACCGTACGATTATTCATTGAATTTATATTCAAACCGATACCGCTCTCGCCTGCGCGGCCCCTCGAACGAACCCGCGAGGGAGAGAAAGGGAGAGCCGGTGTGGGGGTGGACGACTGAAATTTATTTACCACGACTCGTTTCGATCGGATAAATTCATCGCGCCCCCCGTTTCGTTAGATCGTGAGTACATTGTCTTCGAGCCCGCTCGTGCGTTAAGGTGGGAAAGGGAGTGCGAAATTTACGTGGCTTTCGGTAACGCGGGATTGAAATTTTGCCGAAAGATCTCGAATTTAAGGAGGGAGTCTCGCTGGGCGCTGACTTCGCATAAGCTCGACAACAATAAGAGAAAATTGCAAGTACTTCTTGATGGTGTAAGAATCTGAAAAAAATCATGTATACTGAAGGTACTGAGAAGATTAATTTTGCATAATAATAATTGCAAAATGTTATTAACAAATTCATCAAAAAATTAATT
>JAPYZC010002740.1:0-17384 GCA_030522665.1 Ichneumoninae sp. A BG-2022a | reverse complement strand
ACCGTCGAAATCGCTTCGGAGCGTTAACGTTTCAGCCTTCGTTCGATCCGTAAGACTGTTCACAAATCCAATGGTGTATTCGTAGATTCTTGAAAATTGTTAAAATGCATTGTTAAAAAAAAAATAAACTTGTCAGCTTGTGAATGTATTTGGGGCGAATTTTCTGAATTACTCATAAACGAGAACACCGTTATTCTCTTCGTACACGTGGTGAAACACAATACCGTTACAAGCTGTGTGTACGCCATAGGCACCGAGATATTTGCGACGCAGTAGAATTCTCACCCGAATATTAATTTTATCGAAATACATCGATGAAAATAAATATCTCAGGCATCGCAAGCGTCGGCTCGATGATGAGATTAATTACATCAATATTATTTCGTCCGTTGCTCTTTTTTCTTTGTTTGTCAAAAAATTATGTTCGTGGTTTGCGAAATAGTTCATTGACTGCCCTCCGAGAATGTTCCATTGATATTGAAAAAAAAATAACAGAAAAAGCAGGCGATTCTTAAACTTTTACGATAACAGTGTAATCCGAGGGGTATTGAGATAGTTTTCCCGAATAATATTATTCTATTAACTGACAAACAACATCGGCCATTAACTTATGGCGAAATTGTTTGGCCGCAAGTTCACTTTATCGCAACGATAACCGACAGACTCGAATTAAACGAATGTTTGAAATTTTTTATCGTTTCATTTTGAACAATGAAAAATAGAAACGTGCATTTTCCTAAGATTGAAAATATTCGTAACGAAAGAACACTCATTAATCATTATTGATGAGATCGATTGTCTAAGAAAAGAAACAAAATTATAGTCTACGAACCTATATCTGTCGAATTTAGCGTATTTCTTCCAATCCTGCGGGTTGCTCCTGTAAGCTGCCATAATCCCTTGAACGTGATCAATATCCACGTAATCGGTTTCGAAAGCTTTGTGCAATTGTTCTACAAGCCCATCGAGACTGGACACTTTATCCTGCACCAATGCACTATCAGTCTTCTCCTGGCGATCGGTAAATATCGGAACTTCGGGACTGCACACCTCCATTTTGTTTTTATTTTTTTCGAAGTTTTTTTTTTGCACTCTGCACGAAAGCACTCTTTACCGTCGAAAATTTAATACGTTGAGAAGCAACGGAACAAGCGATAAACGATAATAATCGGTAAGAAAAAAAATGATAATTAAAAACCGAAGAAGACAACAGTCACGGCGAGTATTGTGCTTGCTCGTCTACGGTTCATACAATTCTAGTACAGGCGTACCACAGCATCTTATATGCAGCGCAAGTATCCCCTACTCCTCGAGGAGAGACCGAGTGCTCCGGAACTCGTGAAAGAACGTTGATCGAGCATAAGTCGGAGAGCGTTGTGAACGAAACAGAGAAAGAGAGAGACTGTCGATTTTATGGTTCACAAGAAACCCGAGAGACAACTACGTAGTTTTGTGTGTAACGACCGAATTTCGAGCGAGTTCGTGGGAAAAGTATTTTCTACCTGAGGGATCACGAAAACGACGGAAGATACAGCTTTCGAGATCCTAACGGGGGAATCTCACGAGCGTTAATGACCGGACAAAAGATAACTAAGTTCGGTAAAAGAAAAAGGAAAGAAAAAGAGTATCTAGACTCTTTGTATTATTCAACACGTGTCGAACGATGAGAATACGGCGAGTCCGTATTTCCCCTCCGGCAGCAAACACCTGTTCGCCATCTCCGGGCTCGGACCAAAATAAAAAGGTTTGCAAAGTATCACGAACTTATTCGGCGACCCAACCGACGAATAAGTTTGCAGCTCTTTACACATGAAATAAGTCGCCAGTAAATATTATCAGTGTCGGCGACGTAAAGATTTTATTGTTAAGGCACTAAAGTTCGCAGCGTTGCGGCAACGGAATTACCTCAACGGAATGTCAGTCTTACAAGATGTAGATAGTGTCTACATTGTCTCGTATTTCATTGTTAATTGTAATGGAGCAGTTACGAGTCTTATGCTCGTTGAAAATATTCATTGAGCATCCTAGAAATATTCCACAAAGGTTTAAAGCGGATCCGCCGTGCGAACAACTTTCCACTCGCAAATAAGGATAAGTTTTTTTTTACATTTATATAGGATAAGTTTTTTTACACATTCGTACGGGATACGTTTTTTTACACATCTTTGAATCTGTTTCGACTCCAATTTTTTTCTTAATCATTATCGAATAAAATCGGGCTCGTTAATGTGTCGTAAAAAATAAATGCGGGGCTCCAAAGATCAACCCAATTCGGAGCTTATCATTGTTTGCATGTATAAAATTGGCCGCAATACAGTTTCACCTAAAACTTGGTGGGCATTTTTTACGATTGTTTCGACACGCATACGACTCGTAACATCCATTACAATTAATATGAAAATACGAGGCACTTTAGAGGTGATTTACAGCTTGCAAAAGCGATAGTCGAGGTCGTTTCGCTATTGCAACATTGCGAACTTTAGTGACATTTGTTGTTCGAGTCTCGACCGAAGCCATCGAGCGATGGACGATTATTCTTCTTTCTATTCGTTTGCCGATCGATATTCGGAAATTCTAATGGTACGATAGAACAAACAAGAGCACGTTCTTTGACGACAGCGTCGAATGAAAAATATTAACGACGAATCGCGATTCGACACACCACATAAAAACTAGATAAAACTTTCCGACGTTACCCAGTCTGTGTGTTCAATTGTCGTTATATTTACACTGTTAACGGACTCGATAGACTCTCGAGGAAAAACATATTATTAAAACTGATAATCCAGGCGAGTGAGAGACGTTTCGTCATCCAACTCGGTCCGCGGATAAAACGGCACGTTGTTTTGTTGAATTTTCGCTGTAACAATACTTTCTGATTTTTTAGCTTCCCGACGCGGGAACAACAACTCGACCTCGACATCCATTATCCTCGTTGCTAGCTGCATTCCGTTCCATACTTGATCGTTTCCTAGTCGAGCTACGCTCCTTTCTGTAACGATGGGATGAATCAGCGCTCCGAAATTGGCGTCCGTTCGCGGGCTCGATCACCGGTACGCAACTGTATTACGGAAATGGTTGCTACATGTTTTCAATGTTCCAATGTTTCGTCGGCTGGATATAATGATCGTCTATTTTTGGGCCCTCACACGCAAGGCGAATTCTTGCAGTAGTAACACCTTGCTTGAGGCCTCCTTTGCGGGGACGTGCTACTTCGTCGACGACATCGACAGGGCGACGTTCTGCATCTGTCGCAAAATCTCGACGCTAATTTCCTTCCACGCTTTCTTTGTGGAATTGGCGTACACGTGCAGCTTTCCGCTGGAGATTTGCTCCGGGATCGTTCCTTCGACGGGCAGGGTACTCTTCTTTCCGCTATTGTACTATGAAATACAGAGAAACCACCGATATTTAGGCTATTTTTTGTATATATTTTTAAGCATTATTTAACAATTTTATATTTATATTATAATAATAATATTGTAGATTATATTCGTGTTTTATATATAGGGTGACCGTAGTGAATATCGTCCACTTTATATATAATTGATTTACGTGTCAATCCGATGGGTCATATTCTTGGCTTTTACCCTATATTATGTTTTTTAGAGTAAAAAATAATGTTGTGAAATCGCAGAGCAACGATGAAATGGTGAACGTTAGTGGACGACGAGTTGCTGTCAAATTTACAAATTTTCATCCCTGTATAGGCAGATTACGATTTGGTCGTAAAGATTCGATGCTACACTGAGAAATAAGAATGGTAGGATTAAGCAAATACGTGGTGACATACGTTCAAAGGTGTATTTGGTTGGTACAACAAAAATATTTGTTTCAATAAAAAAAATGTGAATAAATTGAAGCAAATAATCTTACAACAAAACAATGCTTTATTTGTGCCAAACGAGACACAGCATTGAACGTACGTCACCGCGACTTTTGGTTAATTCAACCAATTTTTTTTTTCTCAGTGTATCATTGAAATATCTTTTGTGCTAATTTTTCAACGTGCCGCAAACGACTACCTTGAGTAGGTTACTGAAGTTTTCATTTGCACAAAAAAATGATAATTGCGATTTTCCACAGAACTTTTTTTACTACAGGGAAAGGGATTTGGATCTTCCCTGGCCGTACCTGAGTCTCGGTCTCTTGGTCCTTTCTCGCGACCCGCGCTCGTTCTGCGCACAGCAGCAGCAGCACGGAACCTTCCCGCACACGTCGCAACACACGGAACCGCTGATTTTCTGCTGCAATTCGGACATTACCGTGGAAAACACGCCGCGTTTTTGGTACGGAAGTCCGTCCGAGCCGTAAGGCTTCGATTTGTCGTAGCACACGCAATCCTCCTCGAAGTCCTCATCGTCCGTTTCCCTCGCGAAATATCTTCTGACGCTTCGTCTCGGTTTCCAAGCGGTCACGCACATCGTTTGTTCGTTCGTTCCTTGCGTCGGAACGATGAGACGACCACTGCAGTCGCAACAAGTCGGAGTTTTGCAGTTGCAGACGTCAAGAGGCAATCCGCATTGGGAGCATTTCCTGACTGGCGCCCTGCAGGTGCAATCCTCCTGAGGATTGTCGCAGTAAATGCATATCATCGATTTTGGGCATCGTTCGTCCCGATCCTGGCACCTCCCGATGCATCGATGATTGTCCTTGAAATCCGAAGGTTGCCGGCATTTTTTCGATGTTTTGCCTCGAGAGTTCCCCTCGCAGCAGCAGAGGCGCTTCGATCTGAGGCAACAGTCGCAGGATTCTTCCGCCGCCACTTCCGGTTCGCCGCACCGACATTTGCATTCGGCAATCGGCCTCCTGCATCTCGGACAACAATTGCACTGATCATCGACAATGGTTTCCGTTTTTCGCCTGCAGCAGACGCAACAATCCACGGGATTGCTGCACGTAGGACAACACGAGGATGGCTTTGTTTTTGGGGTCTCGATTGTCCTGCAACAGACGCTGGAACAGCTCGAAACTTTTCTACACTTGGCGTAGCGTTTGCAGGATTCGTCTTCGGGCGTTTCGGACTTTTTGCAACATTCGCAGTTTTCGGGAACTTTTTGGCATCTGCAATCCTTCGGGATTTGATTCGGCTCGACGGGTGTCCGGTTGCTCTGGCACGCTGCTAAATTTGTTGGACTACCGGAAGTGGGGGGGTCGGTTTGACAACAGGGTATACTGAGGTTCGAACTGTTGTTGCTCGTCGCTGCGGAACTTCTTCTGGAGGCTATCGCGGTGCTGATTCTTGACCGGGAGCGTTTTCCCGGGCTCGAGCTGATACCGGAAGTCATTCTTTCCTTCTCGATCACTCTGCAGCTTGGGACGTCGGCTCTTTTTGCAGCAGCGCTAGCTTCAGTTTTACTCAACTTCGCCTCAGCCAAGAGCTCGGGGCTCCTCAGTTCACTGTCCTTATTTTCTTCGGCACCAGCTGCTTCCTCTTCTTTTCGCGTTGAAACCATACCCATAGCTCTCTTGATAGACCGGTAAAAGAATGAGTTGTTCCGTTTGTCATCCGTGACCGGCACGGCCTTCTCGTTACCTTCTTTCGAGGCTTCAGCGATTTCCGTAACGCGTTCCTTTTCACCACTTTTCTTTGACGTCTCTCCGGAAACCGTCTTGGATTCTCGATCCGCTGATTTCTTCCGAATTTTCTTGAAGGCAGAAAATAGTCCCTTCTTCGGAGATTCGGGCCTAGTTGGCTCCGTAGCGACGTCCTCAATGTTGGGCTCGTCTTTGTTCGTTATTTTCTCACTGCTCGTAGAGGCGATCTGCAAGGTTCGATCGCTCTTCGGCGAGCCAGGCTGTTTCTTCCCTTTCAATATTCCGGAACCGGATTCCGAGGCAACTTTTTCAAAACTCTCTTCCTTCGGATCCGCATTCCCGCAGACCGTGAACGTTTCCACCGGTTCTTTCCTGTCGATGCAACAGTCCTCGTCTTCCTCCTCGACGATGCACGGACATCGATTGGGCTGCGTTCTGCAGAATCGATCCCGAGGCTCCTGTCGACAAGGCACCGTGCTCGGTCGACCCTTCCGGCATCTCTTCAAGTTGCAACAGGAACAAGGTTCATCTAGGTCATTCGCGTCACCGCTCGGTCCCTGCTTAAATGTCTTCTCCCTGTACTCATCCTCGTAGCTGGGACAAACCTCAGTCGCGCCGGGCCAAAAATCAGTGCTGTCGTAAGACGCGAAATTATCCGAGGTGGACCCGGAAAGTGCCTCGCAGTCCTGCGAAGTGCAAGCCCGATCGCTTCCCAAATCCGATCCAGCTGCGAAATCCAGGTCACTGAATTTACTATCTTCGCAGACTGCGTCCCTGCTCGAGGAAGAGCCGGTGTCCATAAACGCGGCGTCCCCGCTCGCTTGGTCGCAGAGACAGGAAACATCGTCTCCATCGTCACCGATCTTGCTGGGGCTTCGAAACTGCTTCGTTGAACTCTCCGGAATATCGCAGAGGCAGTTCGGCGGTTGATCCTCAAGATTCTTGCGTTGTTTTTTCCTCAAAGCCGCGACCAATTTGCTCGTTGAGACGCTCAGGCTGCTCGTACAAGTCTTCGTCTCCGAAGTTGTTTCAGAGTCATCGTTACACTGGTTCTTGTCTTGTTTGTTTTTCTTGTCTTTCGCGTTTTCGTTGGCCTCCGAACAGATGTAGATATTCACGTTCCCAGTCATGCGACGATTGTCCGTTCTGAAGTGACTGCTGCCCTTCGTCGGACGCGAAACTTTTGGGCTCACTTCTCGCAGAATCTTGTCTTTTGCCTTCGAAACTTTGACTTTCCGATCATTGCCCGAATGTGGACATGATGCGCGTTTGCACTGGATCACCGCCACTTGCTCGTGAGCGGTTGATTTGTGGGGATGTCGCGAAGAGCTCGATGGTTGATATTGGCTTTGACAGAGATGAGAGTCGAAGGTCTTGTTGGCTCCGGAGACGAGGGAGGCAAGATTCTTCGGACTTCCGAGCTTGTTCTCCTTGTCCTGAGCCTCCGGACCCGACAAACCCGGTGTCGTCTTCCTGTCCGCATCCTTGGTACGCTCCAGAGAATCTGCCAGCGGGCAGACTCCCTCCTTCACGATGTTGAGTACAGCTTCCTTGATGGAATTGTTTATTATCTCCGTGAGCTTGACCTGTCCGACGTCATCCTTTATTACCAACTCTTTGCAAGCTTCGGCGTCTTCGCGCTTGTCTCCCTGCTTCGTGGCGGGTTTCTTCTTTTTCGAAGATTTCTTCGACCCCTCCGTCTTTTGGCTGGCGACCTCGTCGATTGCCTTTGTTGAGGCACTTCTGGGATCATCGGCGGAGTCATCTTTGTCATCGGCAGATTTCTGACCGAACAATTTACCGATTCTCGACTGACCCGACTCGTTTGCTCCCTTCGGGGCGTCCTCATCCTCGTCGGTGTCTTTCGCAGGCTCCGGCGACGATGATCTTCGTCTGAAGAACCTTTCGAAACCTAACCCGCCGCGCTGTACGCTGGTAGCCATTCTCGCGGGCTGCCGTTGACCCGGAAGAACCAGCACATTCTCGAGGATAGTTAGGAACGTCCTCTGAGAGTGGAGCTGTGGCTTACACGGTCTTGCGTAACTCGCAGTTGACGTTGCTCATCAGCCCTGTTTTGCTGGCGATCGGATAGAAACATTACTGAATGCTGTTGGAAATGCACCGGTGGTTACGCAAAACAAAAAAAAACTGGCCTCGGTTACTGCGAATTTTGATTTTTGAGGCTAACATTTGTGATCTATAGATCGATCATCTCGGGAGCACGTGTCTGGCGAACAAAACGACGATGAAAACAAAGAACAATCTGAAAGGCTACCAGAATCAGGAGCAGTATATCAGGTGAACACAGAAAAAGTCGGCACGAAGACAACTCGACACAAAAGCTGTACACCGTGAATGTGGACACGCAAACATATGACCACGAATAGGCTGTACACCGAGTCAAATCTACAACGAGAGAGTGTACACACTATCAACTGAACACCCCAACAACGGAACACTCAACAACTCCACACAAGTTCAGACTACTTCGGGCCACTGAGTCACACTCAGAAAAGAATTTTATTTGACGGCCACCGTTTATTTGGTTTAAGTAAAATATTTATTTTAATTAAGTAAATAGTTACTTAAATGAAATAAATAGTTACTTAAATTAAATAAATATTTGACTTAAACCGAATAAACGGTGGCCGTCAAATAAATTATTTTTCTGGGTGCAAATGCTCATGTCTTATTGTGACAATATAAGAGGCGCTAGGTCGCAACGCAATACCAAGACTCGGTATTGCGCTCTACACCGAGTCAAATCTACACCGAGAGAGTGTACACACTACCAACTGAACACCCCAACAACTGAACACTCGACAACTCAACACAAGTTCAGACTACTTCGGGCCACTGAGTCACACTCAGAAAAGAATTTTATTTGACGGCCACCGTTTATTTGGTTTAAGTAAAATATTCATTTTAATTAAGTAAATAGTTACTTAAATGAAATAAATATTTATTTAATTTAAATAAATATTTGACTTAAACCGAATAAACGGTGGCCGTCAAATAAATTATTTTTCTGGGTACAAATGCTCATGTCTTATTGTGACAATATAAGAGGCGCTAGGTCGCAACGCAATACCAAGACTGCATGGTTGCAGCATAATCATTATCATGACACTTTAGGTATAGATTCTCCTCAAGGGTAGTATTGCCTATATATTGATGTCGTAATCAATCATGGGGACATGATTCAAGAATAGCTCCCCTGAAGTATGCGGTCATTTGTGTGCAGTGGTCGAGTGTTCAATTGGTAGTGTGTTCACTCTCTTCGGTGTAGAGTTGACTCGGTGTACAGCCTATTTGTAGTCATATGTTTGCCTGCCCACATTCACGGTGTACAGCTTTTCTGTCGTGTTGTCTTCGTACCGACTTTTTTGTGTTCACCTGATATACTGCCGAATCAGGCATTGCAGCAGGCTACATCTTGAAAAAAAATTGGTTGGATTGACCACAAGACGCGGTGACATACGTTCAAAGCTGTTATTTATTTGGCACAAATAAAACTTTGTTTTGCTAAACGATTATTTGCTTCAATTTATTCAAAATTTGTCGATTGAAACAAACGTATTTGTTGTACCAACAAAAATACACCTTTGAACGTATGTCACAAAGCATTTGCTTAATCTAGCCATTTTTTTTTTGCAGTGTACGAGGAACTGCCGATTCGAGGCGGCAAGTACATTATTTGAAACTAAAACGGATCGTTATGAAAAAAAGTATCAGCTGCTAATTTGACGGTAAAAATTGAACGGATAACGCACGTTTCTGGACGCGGGTTTTCCAAAGATCGACGTCAACATCATATTAGCCGCTTTAACTAACGACTTCAGAACCGGAGGTGCAACGAACTCCGAATCATTTTCTTGATACCGACGCTCGTATCTGCGGCGATCGTGTCGACGTGGCTCGTCGATAGAGAATCTTTCACGATGTTCTTCACGACCGTATCTTGACCTCCGGTACACGGGCTCGAGAGTTCGACAAACTTCCCGCTCGTAGTACGGAGGCGGCAAAAAATTTGGCTCGTATCTGTACGGAATCAAGTGGGACGATATTGCTGAACGAAAAGAAGAGAACCTTATTTTCTAGATCTATACACGAAAAGAACTTCTTCTGATTTCAATCTCACGCGTTATGTTATCCGCCATGGCGGAAGAAGGTAAATAAAATACAAACAGCATTTGTCACTATCATCATTATCTAAGAATGTAAATTGGAATCCAACCGTGGCGAAAGTCCTCGGCTAACGGTACCGCACACAGGAATAGTTCTCGAGCAGCACTCGTCCCTCACCGGACTGAAAGGACGATTTATCGGGCATTTACAAAGGCAGACATTGTCTCGATAGATCGCACAATCGTACTTGACAATCGCGTCATTCTGGCCGTACATCACGAGTCCGCAACAGGCGAGATTTCCTTCGGGAGGACGATCACTTCCGGTCTGAGCTCCGTGATGGTCGATCCCACCGTGAGAATTCGTGCCTCTTCGCAATGACCGCGTGGGTTTATCTCTTTCCGGTGGTGAATGATCGTTGAAACGAGCTCCCCGACGTACGGCGTTGTAACTCGTGTCGTGCGAACTGTCCTGGAAGGACTCCTTGGGATACAAAGTTTTCCAGAGCTCGCAGGAGTTCCGTCGATGAGCTCGAGGACCGGAAGTCCCTCCGGCAAAATGCCGGACACGCGATGGGTCGGAATGATCCTCGAGGTCGCTGTCCCTCTTGAGCTTGCAGCTTTGGCACAGAAACGGCACTGACGAAGGTTCAATGTGGGAATCGGTGTTTCCGGTCGGTGAGAAAGGTTCCTGCACCGAAGCGGTCTTCAAAGTGTCCTCGAGAGTTTTCAAAGCTTCCTGAAACGAATCCGCCACCACTTTGGAACTATCGGCCGGCTCGTAGAGACTCGGAGCTGGAGTTTCGGGATTGGCGATCGAGGAACACACGTTCGTCGACGAATCGCGCAACTGCCTTGGACTCAGAATTTCTCTGGCACTGTTTGTCGCGCAACTATCCTCAGTCTCGTATCCCATAGATCCAGATCTTCGTCTATTGATTCTGCGCTTTATCTTTTGTAATAGCGATACTCGCTTCTTCTCGCCGGTCGATCGGAGAGACGAAGAGTCGGAAGGTTCCGCGATCTGATGATTGTTCTGCGAACCCATCGATTCTTTGATCTTCAGGTAATTCGTTCCCCGATCGTCTCCTGCGAATAACTGATTTTCCAATGGCGCTCTTTCGGCTACGTTCGGACTCTTCAGAGGCTGTGCCAGTACTTCGATCTTCATGCTGTAACCTTGACTGGAACCGACCGGCTGAGCCGGAAGTGTTATGTGCTGATTGGCTGGATTCGGCCGATCGCAGCTCTGGCGAGAACCACTTGGGCCTGCACGATTGGTTTGGCGATCGGACGCTCCGTAGTCGCAGAAGTTTTGGGGCAAGCTTTGCTGACGATCGAGCATCGGCCCAAGGGGTCGGAGAGCTTGATTACTGTACCGCATCGACGTGTATCGACGCTGATCTTCGTCGGAAAAGAAATGCTCGGAGCTATTTTTGCTGGTCCGGTGACTTGCGGGCCGAGGCCCGAAAGACGAGTAGCCCGGCTGGCTCAATTGCGGAAACGATTGCGCCAAATTTTGAATGTGATTCGGTATTTGATGGATTGGAACGGACTCGGTGTAATAAATGTTGTAGACCGGTGGCGACTGACCGACCGTCATGTGACGTCTCTTCATTTTCCTTCTCTCTATGAGATTCGGCATCGCACGGTTCCGGCTCTATCCGGTGGTCTCGTTGTTGTCCGTCGTTTCCTCGGCGGAAGTTGTTTCGCCTGATCGAATTACTGGACTGCCCTCGATCGCCGATGCGGACATTTCACTCCAAGATTCACTATGAGGTATTTTTTGCTTCGCACGCTCATCCGTGGCTTTCTTCGATTTCCATTTGTTCGACTAAAAATTGATTAATGAAAATCAGAGACTATCACCGCGCGCAAGAATCGCCGTAATTTTTAACACGAGGCGGCATACTTTTAGAGGGTTAACTGAAATTTTTTTCAAGACATCAAGAAACAGTAGAAAAACGCTATACTATTTTGATAGGGCACGGCAATTAATGCAGTTCTGCTCTGCTATCTGCTGCATCCAGAAACGCATGGATAGGATAAAAGTGATGAATATGGCCGGGTCAATATATCATTG
This sequence comes from Ichneumoninae sp. A BG-2022a, assembly GCA_030522665.1. NCBI lineage: Eukaryota > Metazoa > Arthropoda > Insecta > Hymenoptera > Ichneumonidae > Ichneumoninae sp. A BG-2022a. Next base: position 5,636 of record JAPYZC010002740.1, on the reverse strand, counting down.
ATTTACGTGTAAAACGAGGTGGTCCATGTTCACCCATTTTACCTTATCGTAAGTCGGGGTGATATGGCCATCGTTTTTTAAACAGCGAAAACTGGAGGTTTAACATTTCTTAAACTTTAACAATTTTTTTGTAACCAACTCTAGAAACTTCAAACTGAAGTAATTCACTCAGAACTTTCGATATTTTCGATGCGTGACTTAATTGTAGCTCTGTGAACAAATATTTGCGATCGGCCGTCTCATCCGGACACTACGGGTGACATGGCCACAGTAGTAATGGTAGTCAATTAGACCTAGAGAAGCATCGGGATCGCACAAAACATGTCTTACTATATTTTATGTTTTCTAAATAACGTACAGAAAGACAGTAATTCCCTCCGTCAAATGTTTTATATGCCAAACTAAAAAGAAAATGATTTCACTGGCAATATTCGGGTGATATGGCCACCACCTGCTATTGCGGTCAGTGGTCTACAACCACTAACGTGACCATTTTACCCGCAATATTCGGGTTACATGGTCACCACTGACATAACCATATCCCCCGAAAACCAAGTGGCCATATCTCCCGAAAAATGAGTATATCACCCATTTTCTCGGAAAAAATGCCACTGCTTAAATTTAGGGAATAAAAAAAATAGGTTTACTATGCACCAGTCTTTTCTTGAAAGATCCAACTATAGTGTGTAATGTTGATTTACTAGAAAAATTATAATTTAGTATGTCTCCTGAGCGCGTAGAAACAAAGCTGGAGAAATTTCTGGCTACCTCGAAATAGGAATTCACCGCTAGTACTGAGCCTTGCACGTGTAATCTTAACATTTTTTGTGCGATCGCATTGTATCCATTGTATCCACATACTAAAAACTGTGCAAGCGGCGGCGCCATTCGTTTGTTACGTTAAAAGATGTTATGGTTGACCATCTCACCCTGATTTCCCCCGTAGAAAAATTTTCTTTTTAAAAGCCGTATAGTCCGTTCAGGCTTCAACGAGGACGTAACAGTTTTGTTTTAAAGAGCTCTTATCCGATAACCGTTATTTCAGTCAGCTTGCTCAGCTGCATTTCAAAACCTAACTACATGTATTCCGCGGGTGTTATCGATTGGATCGTTGGTCGTATAAAAAAAAACTCACTAGAAGTAACGCACCCTGTCTCTCTTCAGACTATTTGATCCAAATATTCCAGATCTCGTAATTTACCTTGAAGATATTGACTATCTTGTGGGTAATTTGAGCAACAGCGCTCGATCTTCGCTTGGACTCCGGTGGAAAAAGTTGCTTCACCTCCTTACTTTTGTCAGCTATTTTAGATACGGAAATTAGGGGCTGCGCTTCTTCGATATCCTCAATTCTACCTTCTTCGTTATCTTCTTCTCGCGAACCTTCCTCGATCGACCGCGGAAGTGTTATTCTTCTGTACTCGTCGATAACGTTCTTGAAGCTCTCTGTTTCTTGATACGGAAGGACATCTGTTCGTTCGGGCTAAAAAAAATACATCAACGCGGTCGAATAAAGTTCCACAATGATCTCATAAGATTGATCGACTTACGATGATCGAGGGCCTCGAAAGAATGTTCCTACTGAACGATCTCTGATCCCTCGTACTCGATCTTCCCGCCGAATCTCTGGTCATCTGACCACAGTCGCATCTACGGCCACGTTCGTTTCTCTCCCTCAATAATCTCGCTCTGTCGTGCGCCTTCAATTCATTAACCAAATCTGGTCTTTGGAAGATCGGCAAAAATTTCTTCAGGACGGGAGGCACGACTCGGGGACCGTAAGGTTGAGGAGGTGGACGTGAAAATCTGAAATCACGAAAAACATTTTTTATGGACAATGATACTCAGGTTGTATTCTTGTGTTAAAAAACATTTCCCCCTCAGTTAATAAATAATCAAATCAATAATCAAATCAATAATCAAATCAAATCAATAATCAAATCAATAATCAAATCAATAATCAAATCAATAATCAAATCAATAATCAAATCAATAATCAAATCAATAATCAAATCAATAATAAAATCAATAATCAAATCAATAATCAAATCAATAATCAAATCAATAATCAAATCAATAATCAAATCAATATGTACCGAGGACACATATGACCCTGGAATCGAGGTGGAAAGTGTTGGGGATCATACATAGGAACTCCGCAACCACTGTACGGAAAATATGGCGTGGGTTGACAGAATCTATCAGGATAACCGAATCGATGAGAGTATTCGGCCATCTTGGCGCACATTTGCTCCCACAATCGTCTCTGCTCATCTTGTAACCATTCCTCCGGTTGAGCCTGAGATGCGCGAGATGTTCCAGGCTCGGTCTGATGCTGCGTCGAAGTATCTGCGGAATCCGGCGAGGACATCGGTCGACGTTTCTCTTCGTTCTTTCGACGTCTTCGCCTTCGGCTTCTTCGCCGCCTTTTGCATTCGTCCTTTCTCAGACGCTTCGCGCGTCTGCGATATTCCGCGTAGCTCGCGCCTTTTTCACGGCATCTTTTTCGTCCGGACGACTGCGTCTCCGTACCGGAAGTCTCGGTCGTCGAATCCCGCCTCTCTTCGACCGGCTTCGCTTCCGTCTCCGCCGAGGATTTTGATTCTTCCAATTTTTCCGAGTCAACTTCGGACACTTCGCTTTCCAATTTTAAAGCTACATCGTCCACCTCGCTTGCCTCGTCTTCGAAATGACGCCTCTTCTTCTTCTTGCCCTCAACGCCGTAGATTTCTAGACCAGCCAGAGGATCGAACAGCTCCGGACCACGGGATTTTCCTTCCAGTCTCCGTTTCATTATCCTTTTCCTTCGCTTCCGTTCACTGGACGTCGCGGCCTTCCACTCGTCATCGGTTACGTATTTCGTTCCACGTTTTCTGATCAGAGCCTTGTCGGGAGGAGAGCTCGATAATCCTGTCACGTCCACGTAGTCGTCGGTCCCGCTTCGATTTGACGGGAGATTGTCCGTTGTCGACAGCTCCTTGCTGTCCTCCTCTATCGTGCTCATTCCCTGTGAATATGAATTTTGGTTTTTAGCATGCCTGACGGTACTGTGTTATTGGTAATTTTACTTTTTTTTGTCAACGAACTATATGGGTCACTAAAAAAAATTGTAAAATTGAAAATTTCAAAATTTAAGGGCATATTAAATGATTTAGGAAAATCAGGAATTTATTTCATTAGTTTTAGTTGAACTACCTTGTAAAAATACGCTTTAATTTTGTCCAACATGCACATGCAGATATCTTCAGGGTCAAACAAGGACGACCCTGAAGATATCTGCATGACATCAAGTTTCATCTTTGGCCAGTCTTAACAATAACCAATTGTTCACTTATAGATTTTTAATCTCCAAGTGAACTTCCTCGAGCAAAGTTTGTACAATACAAAATACAGCCATTATAACTTGATGAAATTTGGGCACATGCAGATATCTTCAGGGGCAAATACGGACGAACCTGAAGATATCTGCATGACTTCAAGTTTCATCTTTGGCCAGTCTCTATCAGGGCACGGCTTTAGCAACAATAACCAATTGCTTACTTATAGAATTTCAATCTCCAAGTGAACTTCCTGGAGCAAAGTTTGTACAATACAAAGTACAACCATTATAACTTGATAAAATTTGGGCACATGCGAAAATCTTCAGGGTCAAAAAAGGACGACCCTGAAGATATCTGCATGAGATTAAGTTTCATCTTTGGCCAGTCTCTATCAGTGCACGGGTTTAAAAAACAATAACCAATTGTTCACTTATAGAATTTTAATCTCCAAGTGAACTTCCTCGAGTAACGTTTGTACAATGCAAAATACAACCATTATAACTTGATGAAATTTGAGCACATGCAGATATCTTCAGGGTAAAAAAGGACGACCCTGAATATATCTGCATGACATCAAGTTTCATCTTTGGCCAGTCTCTATCGGGGCACGGCTTTAGCAACAATAACCAATTGTTGACTTATAGAATTTTAATCTCCAAGTGAACTTCCTCGAGCAAAGTTTGTACAATGCAAAATGGAACCATTATAACTTGATGAAATTTGGGCACATGCAGATATCTTCAGGGTAAAAAAAACGACACTGAAGATATCTGCATGACATCAAGTTTCATCTTCGGTCAGTCACTATCAGGGCACAGCTTTAGCAACAATAACCAATTGTTCACTTATAGAATTTCGATCTCCAAGTGAACTTCCTCGAGCAAAATTTGTACAATGCAAAATTATAACAAACATTATAACTTGATGAAATTTGGGCACATGCGGAAATCTTCAGGGTCAAAAAAGGACGACCCTGAAGATATCTGCACGACATCAAGTTTCATCTTTGGCCAGTCTCTATCAGTGCACGGCTTTAGCAACAATAACCAATTGCTTACTTATAGAATTTCAATCTCCAAGTGAACTTTCTGGAGCAAAATTTGTACAATACAAAATACAACCATTATAACTTGATGAAATTTGGGCACATGCGGAAATCTTCAGGGTAAAAAAGGACGATCCTGAAGATATCTGCATGACATCAAGTTTCATCTTTGGCCAGTCTCTATCATTGCACGGCTTTAGCAACAATAACCAATTCACTTATAGAATTTTAATCTCCAAGTGAACTTCGTCGAGCAAAGTTTGTACAATGCAAAATATAAACATTATAACTTGATGAAATTTGGGCACATGCGGATATCTTCAGGGTCAAAAAAGGACGACCCTGAAGATATCTGCATGACATCAAGTTTCATCTTTGGCCAGTCTCTATCAGGGCACGGCTTTAGCAACAATAACCAATTGTTCACTTATAGAATTTCAATCTCCAAGTGAACTTCCTCGAGCAAAATTTGTACAATACAAAATACTAGCATTATAACTTGATGAATTTGGGCACATGCAGATATCTTCGGGGTCATAAAAAAGGGGGGGGTGTTGAGTCTTATTACTTGTTTATCTTCAGTTCCAGTAATGTTCCACGCATCCTCCGACCTTCCGGCCTCCGAGGAACTTTTCGTGTCCGACAACTTATTTAAATTCTTCTCGTTTATCTCATAGTACTTGGTATCCTTCGACATTGCATTCACCATTCTCGAGTATCGATCCTTATCAATATCTTTCGAGTAACGTACGGCTCTCGGCGTTTCGCCTCCTCCACGTTGACGGTGAGACTCCCAACTAGTCTCGTATATATAATCATCCGAGTAGTCTGGACGACGTGGCTCTTTCTTCTTCGATTTCTTTCGCCGACCTCTATTCGCGCGCTCCGAACGTGAACCGTCTGTCGGACTAATGAGAGCTCGCTTCTCGTGTTCCTCGTCCGAAAACGATCCGGACGACGAGGATGAAGAACACAGATCTTGCACCTGTTCCCCATCGCTCTTGGATCTTTTCGAGCGCTTGTAAGTCCGAATCGGTTGAGGCGGCCCGGTAGATTGAAGCATGTTTACCACTTTGCTCATCAGAGACGGTCGTCGTGTTTTCATACTTTTACTGCCGATTTCACGATCGTTGATCGACTCCTTTGAACGAAAAATAGTGGACACGAATTTGCAAAGCCTCGAACGATAACTTAATAGATCGTTAATAGATTAATAAAGCTTCCAATGAGCTCTATGAGTAAATCAACGCCACGTTGAGCGTTGATTCAAC
>JAPYZC010002739.1:0-16603 GCA_030522665.1 Ichneumoninae sp. A BG-2022a | reverse complement strand
CTCCCAATTGCAAAAAGAGTTTAAGAAACGAATTGAATTATACGGTTCTACAGTTCTAACCCAATCACGGCAGTGTAATGTGATATTTGCAAAGTGATAAATGTCAGCAATATCATTTCATAAATATTATATCGCGGATACAATGTTCTAATGTTGTGTTTCTCCGATGAGATTTTGTATGTGTCGTTGCTCTTCGATACTATTTTCTATGTGTTGTTCCTCTTCGATACAATTATTTATGTGTTCGTCCACTCCGATACAATTTTTAATCTATTGTTTCTCTCCGATACAATTTGCTATATGTTGTTGATCTTCGTTCTACTTTTTTACCGGCTATTACCATTTATGAAGAAAACAATGTTTTTTGTTTGTTGTTTTATTGAGTTAAATGGTTCGCTGCAATTTTTGTGACTCTTGGGTTGGAAGAATCATATTTTGAGACTTGCTTCTTCATGAAGAGTTTCTTAAAATGGTTTGTTGCGTCACCGTTATAAAATAATATAGGAGTGTTTTAAAAAATGGAATTTGTTCTAGCTTTCGACTAATCAACCCTTTTTATTTTTGTGTATCTGATTTAGAAAGTTTTTTTTCCGATTAAATGATCTCAGGCTTTTTTCATCCAGATAATTGTACTTTGATATTTTAATATCAAGTTGCAATTTTACAAGCACCTGGCAAAGTATATTGCAATATATTTCAGGAATACAAATATATTTTTACCGGTTTACCAACAAATTACCATTTACGAACAAATCAATGTTTTTGTTGTTCTTTTGTCGAGTTAAATGGTTCGCTGCAATCTTTGTGCCTTGGATTGGAAGAATCATAGATTTGGACTTGCTTCCTTTGGAGTTTCTTTAAATGTTTTGTTGCGTCACTGTTGCTGGAAATAATACAATGTACCGCAACGAATTCTTTAACATTTAACGTCAAAATGATGTGGATGCAGCTTCGTTTATATCACTGTAAACATGTTTCGGAATCGAAAATTCACTGGCAGCAAGGCTGAAACACCCGACGTGCGCACCCGCGTCTTTCAGCCTTGCTGCCAGTGAATTCTCGATTTATGCGTAGTTTTAAGAGAGTCGTACCGAAGAATTCACCGCAACAACGCGCCACGTTCGTACTTCCTTCCTCGTTCTCCTTCATTCCCCTCGCCCCTACCCCATTCCCCCGTACGTGAAACGCCTCGCAAAGTGCGCAGCGTGCGAGGCTGCTCCAGCAGTCTCGCGATCCCCGCGGAATAGTAGTCGAGAATTCTCGTAAAGAACACATACATATATATATATATATATATATATCTATATATATATACGTACGGCCCCGATGCATGTGCACTATGCACGCGTTCCTCTCCGCATGGGTTAAAGCTTCGCAGAGTAGAGTACGGGAAGTCAACCTGTGGGGCATGTGCGGGAATGCATTCTGCAAAATGGATGCTCGCACGTTCGAGGGAGATGATGTTGGGGTCACCTAATAGAAAATTCGTATCTCTCTGTCCAACGTCAACATCCGGTAACACGCAAGAAAGACAGAAAAAAAAAGAAACGAAGAGTAATGGTAAAAGTGGTTGAAAACTTTATTTCGGGCGAAGCAACTACCCTGGCGAACGAAGGGGTGGAAAAATGGACCAGTCTCTCAGTTTCATCGTCGACTAAGAGTTTCATGAGCGAAAATTCAATCATCAGAAAATGTGGCCCACTCAATGGAATAAGTTTCGTTTCACAAATCAAAATGCAATCGTTAGACAGTTTTGTTATCTCGATACATCGTCGAACAAGGCCGAGTCGCACTGCCCCTATCTAGGTTCGACGGAAACTTGCGACCGTCACTGCGGCCGCATTTGTATTATGCATAGTGCCTCGGTACATACAGACTGCTCGCGAAGTACTGTGACGTATATATATATATATATATATATATATATATATGTAACATTACGAGTATGTGAGACTGCGCGTCCCTTAGGCGCGAGGGCGCTACACGGGTCTCTCACCTCCCAGACAGCATTGCATAGTTTATGAATTACATTGTAATCGCGTTAACGTTATCCTGCGCGTCGGCTTCGGGCTCTCCGCCGTAAACCGCAAACTGCAAACGCCACCGAAATTCTGCCGTTTACCGAGCTCCGCAGCGGCGGCGAGAAGGGCCAGCTGTCTCTGGTTGTACTCCGCGCGATACCAGCGGTGGTTGCGGATTGCGTTAAATCCGACACGTTCTCATCGACCAATCCCACCGACCACGGGGCCTTTCCGTGAATCGCGTGCAACGCGTTTCTCGTTCACGTGTGAAACAGGTTGCACATACCCCACACAATCCGGCAGCTACCTCGGACATCTAGCCGGTTTCCCTCCGCCTCTCTCTTGTTCCTGACAGGAAACACTTCCCAGAAATGCTCTCCGTTCGATAAAGCCTCAACGAGGGGTGACAGCTTTTTTCACGCGGTAATGTTGTGTTATACAAAGGCTTTCGGGTAGACTTTCGATAGAGTGGAGCTCCAACGTAATGGAGATGTAAATGTGCAAATATATTATGAAATAATAATAATATACATAAATCAATAAATAAATAATAATATTGTCAATATTGTAAATTGAATTGTAATATTGTAAATATTGTAAATAAATGACTGAGTAATAATATTGTAACGAATATAAAGATGAGGATGGATCGAGACACACGATATTACATAAATGACCGGAATAGCTGGGTATGACAGATGACAAACAGACGGATTATCGATTGACCGGATGACGGTCAATCGGAGAGAACAGACGTTTGACAGTTCGTGCTCGAGCTATTGAGCTGCGATTGTACTAATAATATCCGCCCCAAACCCAAATACGCGCGTTATTTATTCCACGAGAACGTAACAATATTTTCCAATATGCTGAGATAGAATCGTGTTTAATGGTTGGCCTGCACAGCCGATAGGTCCTTAACGATCCTAAAATGATGTGCATGCCATTGAGTCTACTAAACACCGAAAAAAAAAAAAAAAAAAAAATATATATATAGTGTCTCAATGGATCGAGTACTCGGGTAGTCGATAAATCTCTCTCGAATACCAACAAAACATTCCCGGTAGCTCGAAAATTGCCTGATCTGTGGGAAGTTCGGTTCGGAGTTTGTAGGACAACAAAAGCGTGCGCGGTCCTCAGCCCAACATGCACACTGCAGCTTGAGGAGTTCCTCGTAGAACGGACCCCGAATGAAACCGCGCTAGAGGGGTCTCTCGTATTTTCATCGTCACGCGCTGACAGGGCGGCAAGGTCGGAGATCGACAGTCCCATTGTGCCCGGATTTTCGGCCCGGAGGGTACACAAGACGCCCACGGCCGGTCCACCCGCAAATGTGTGAAACACGCGTGTGGGCGCAGACAACCCCGAGGCAGCCTCCTGTTTGCGGCTAAGCGGGATCGCTGCTCCCGGTGTCGACAATGTTTCACCTAAGGACCACGAAACTCCACGGGATCCGAGAAATCCCTCACTGAAAATTACTGAAAATTCATTACGACCTTGCCCGCGCACGTGTGTCTTCCAATTTCGTACGCACGACTTCTTTCCATCACGCCCGGCTGGTTTTTTTGCCTTCGTTGCTCGGTCATTTGATGCGCGGTCCGGTAAACGTTCGGGGTGTCTCTTATTTCACTTGGACCCCGGTAGGACCTTCGAAAAGTGGTAAAATACCGCAGCTGCTGAGCGTGTACGGCGGGGGGAGAGAGATTTTTCGATATAGTTTGAGAGGGGAACACTATTCGTGCAGCATCTGCGGCGCGTCGGTTCGGAACGCGAAGGGCAAAGTCGATTCGTCCGACGACACTTTTTCACGTTGACAGTTGTCCACCGTTAGCAACGTGAATATATACCATCTTCTCGCTGCAGTTCAAAACTGCGGCGGCATAATGCATAATGCGAAGGAACGCGGAATTTCACTGGGCTCTGTAAATAATGAAATACAACATTATGCGGAGATGCACGATAGGCATCTGAAGCGCAGTGAATCTATGGTGGGGCATAAATTTGTATATGTTGAAGGTATATGAATATATAAGTGAATTCACGGTAGATGGACACGTGAGGAAAGAAAGTTCTATCGAGATATATCTCTGATTTTTTTAAAACGTTTGAAGACATATCTCCCTCATTTTTTTTTCTGAAATTGATTTACTCACTTGTGCGCATGAAATTCGTTTTGCCCTTTTGTAATCTGATTTGTATCGTTTTCTTTCTGCTTGCAGGTACGGCTGGTATTGAGACACGTAAGGCACAACTGCATCGTTCGGTTCGTATTGAACAACACACTGAGCAATTTTTTTATTGCCTCAAATGGCTCGGGCCACTACATTCCAATAGAATGTATGTAATGCGACCAAAATCATTAATTGTTTTTCCACAATGAGAAACACTACGACCAATATGACCCTAAGTGACTTCAGACGAATTTATTTTATAATATTACAATATTAAATTAAATATGTAGTTTATGCAACTTATATATATAATTGAGTAAACACACTTCTCTATGCTTCAATTACATATCTTTTGAATTAACAGAGACTATTCTTCTGGAATAAATATTTAGGTGAAACAAGAAAACGCATGTTGAGAAGAAAAACGTAGTTTGTTCACTTAATATAAAAAAGTTTAAAAAATAATGTGTAATGTTGGAGAAGACCATTGCTCACTTGAAATAAGCAAGTAGTATTTTTTTATTTTTTTTAGTAACACTTATCAAATACATTTTTTATTTAACTAGTAATAGCTTTAAAGTAAGCACAACGATGGACGATTTAACTGTTTAACAGCAACAACACAGTGCTGTATGAGTGAGGAATGACTATCTGTTCCAACTCCAATATTCCATTGGAGCTACAGAAAATGCTTGGTATTAACCGAAACAGAAAAATTGCATTTCTGTTTGCGCGACAAACTATGCATTTCCGTCATTGGATACCCAAGACAGTTTTTTTTTAAGTACTGTAGTGGTCAGCATCGCTACAATTTTAATTGTAGCAGGAACTGTTTCATGGGCGAGAAATTATTGCTCGTGCTTGCCATGTCCAGTGGCAGTATTTCGTCGTTGCTATTTCGAACTTCAGTAAACATAATGATAATTGATATAACGATTTTCATTGAACGGATAGGTCCGATATGAAAAACACAATCTCGATAATTTTACGGAGTATGATTTGAATAGACTATATGTCGCCATGTTAAATCTAATACATTGTAGCTGACTTAATAACGAAGTGTTTTTGAGTGCACGCTATTTATGATTCAAAAAACTAAGTCGTTTCAAAAAGGCCGATAAGTTCGTCCCAACTAAACTAAAGTTCACTTTTAAAGTTCACATTACTTCGACTAATTATTTGAATCAATTATAAAGAATAGCTTTGCGTTTCGCCCACCTCATCTTTGACAAAATAATCCGTTAATATAATCAGACAGATGTTTCTTTCCAAATAGAGGAAGCTTTGGAAGAACTCAATATTCGGTCTACTTATCGACTTCAACCGAAGATTTTTTTCGGTCTTCCTGACAAAAAATCACCTTCATCCAATCCGCTACACCTACCTGCGGGCTTCATTCAGGGCGATCGTTCAGTTATGTTGCGTCAGAAATTCCAATGAAACAGTAGCATGATTCAATCAAATCACGAAGTTTCCCTAAATATGTTGAGGTTTAGCACAACAAAATAATTTATTAAAGGGAAAGAACGGACTGAGTTCTCACATTCAAATATCAAAATACGCATGCATTTAGTTGACCAATTGATGATCAAACCAACCAAACTGGTGGATATTGTTTTGAATAAATAGAATGTTTGAACTCGATTGGCGTTTCAATATTGATCATATTTTTTATTCAAATATGCCTTATTTTATCTAAATAAATATTGGTCAACTTGATCAAATCTCCGGTCAATTAGATGTATTTATTTGAATCAACTGCATTTTTTCTCTGTGCAGTTTCATATGTGAACGATTAAATTAAATTGATAATTTTTTTGTCGTAAATTTTTCTTCAATGGCCCATTTTCCGATGACATCTGTAGATAGAAATTGTGTCACATAATGGGCCTCTTCGACGATCCAGCCTCGCCGATATGAATTATTTTTCGTTTCAAATTGCCACCCTCAGTCCTCGCGAACTCCCGTATCCCATTATTATTTCTATTCCGGGTCTATAAGCGTCCATAAACACACAGAGGTCAGAGCATTTAGTTGACCAAATCTCCGGTCAACTAAATGCATTTATTTGAATCAAGTGCATTTTTTCTCTCTGCAGTTTATTATGTGAATGATTAATTTCAATTGATATTTTTTTTTTTTGTAATTACACCGAGAAAAACTTACATAGTAAATAGTTCCCAGGGGGGCGTCTACGTTTTACAGTTACGACAATGACCAAAAATTATAGTTGTAACTATAATTATAGTTTAATCAATTGAGCATATACTATCACAAACGATCTATATAGACGTCCCCCTTGGAACTATTCGTTATAGTAAGAAATATCATCCTTTTTCTCAGTGTAATTTTTTTTATGCACCATTTTCCGATGAAATTTGTAGATAGAAATTTTTTCACATAATGGGATGATCACTGGCCTCTTCGACAACGTATTCAATCAAGGTTGATCCAGCCTTGCCGATATGAATTATTTTTCGTTCCAAATTGCCACCCCTAGTCCTCGCGAACTCCCGCACCCCATTATTATTTCTATTCCGGGTCTATAAGCGTCCATAAACACACAGAGGCCAGAGCGGTTCGCACACATACCGACGACCCCTGTCGCGGGGACTCTGTAACCCGGGTGAGATTTATTTGTGTACAAGCCGTACGAAACGTTACATACCTTTGCGACCCGCTTTACATACGCGACACCGAACGGCCGGATACGTACAAACATCGCACGATATATATCTCCGAGCCGGAGTAACATGTGGAGTCTAGACTCACAGATTTTTCTTTTTTTCCCCAAGCTCTCTTTTATCTTTTTTTTGTTGGTTTTTTTTGTTATCCCCTCTGTATAATTCTTTTCAGTCCCTACGGACTTGCGCGTTACAGTCCATAGCTACACGCGTTTGTACGGCTATTACAGACATGTGTCCGTGTGTCCATCAATGTGTACACGTCGACGGTCAACCACGATGGTTTTACCGGTTCAAAAGTTGAGGGATTTCTTTTGAGCCAACACAGATTGATACAGAAGTCCGCAAAATTTCGTTATGCTGTAGCGATGCTGTCTCTTGCTTGCTTTAGTTAAAAATGTTATTTTTGTTTTTTTTTTTCATTTGCCGTTCTGCCCTCTCGTCTCTCATACTGGAGGGACACACCCATCGGAATTCAGCGAAAGTTGTAAAGTTTACTTCCCATTGCCGGGGCGACGGCAATGGGAAGTGAGTTGGGCGACGTATGTATGTTCGAGGGAAAAATTTACGATAAAAGCATAGCGGAGGGTTGACCGGTTGGGCGCGGAGTCGACAAAGTAATATGGAGGATAAATCGGAGTCGCGGTTCCCGCAGTGCGCGCGGAAGTTGGTCGGGGATTTGCCGGTCGAATGGAATGGGAGCAACACGCGTGTTCAACCTGGCCCGGCGAGTGTGAGCGATCTCGGTGAAACTTACTCGATCGTACGGAACGTACCGAGACTCCGAATCGTACTTTCCGTAACTCCTGTGCCGACGCGCCGGGCGTTGGGGCGGAAGCGCGGAAGGGCGGAGGTGCGAAAAGAAAAGCGGCGTTAGTTTCGCGCGGCGTCGAAAAATTGCTGGAAAATATATGAAAGAGTGCAATGTCTCGTAACTGGAAAACTTTACGCCGCTCGTACGTTGCACTGCGGGGGTTGCTTCTTCTGTTCGATAGTTAACTCGGTTTAGCAACGGAGTCCGAAAAATGACAACTTTTGAGGCGAGAGTTTGATCGACCGAACGGGCTTCATCAACCTCCTGCAGACTGAAATTCCAACGATTCAAGGGGACAAATATCGACCATCTAACGTCTATAATATGTATACTTTTTTACGTTGGTTAGTTTTCATGTTTTAAATAGTAGGCACGAAATGAAAACTTTAACCTTTGTCGTTCAATCTACCATATTTGCCACGTCACTAAACATTATCATTTATGATCGAGAAAATTATTTTTTAATATTTGACAAATAGCGTAATGCGCCGTACGATTTTTTTTTCGAAGACAGTAGTGAATGTTGTAAAACGTACATTTTTAAGGAGCAAAACTTAGTTCAAACATCTCGTTTCGGAAAAATGTCGAACTATTGAGATGAATGATTTTTGTTTATGGAAAAGATACATTAATGTAGTACATGCGGTACAGTCCGGCCAAACGTGAATTTCAGAGAAAATTTCGAACACTTCTTGATGGGATAAAAATATGAAAAAATCAAGTGTATGGGAGGTGCTGCAAAGATTGTTTTTGTGAAATAATAATTCCAATTTGTAATTAACAAATTGAACATAAAAAATATTATTCAATAAATTTTATTTCTATAAAAATGATTCGTTTATTTTTCTGAATACGTATGACTATTTCAGAATTTTTTATAATCTTTAAAAATTGCGTTTTTTCACAACTTGAACATAGAAAAAACACAATTTTCAAAGATTACAAAAAATTCTGAAAAAATGCATACGTATTCAAAAAAATAAACGAATAATTTTTATAGAATATAATAGTTAATTGGCTGGGTAATTTGTTGAATAATAATTTTTATCTTCAATTTGTTAATGACAAATTGGAATGATTATGTCACAAAAAGAATCTTTGCAGCACCTCCCGTACACTTCATTTTTTTCAGATTTTTATCCCATCAAGAAGTGTTCGAAATTTTCTCTGAAACTCACGTTTGGCGAGACTGTATCGTACGTACAGAGAATATAAAGATTGTCCACAAACGTTCACAAATATTTGTTTCGTTAATTTGACAAACGAATATTTGTAAAATGGACAATACTTTTTTTGGTAAAAATAACAAGAAAATAATTATGGACGTTGGTGTACAAGACACGGTGGCATCTATTTTATTGCTCTGCTCTACACGTACGTTATGTATGCATATAGGCCGGACGCAGTCCAGATAGATATTACAGTAGATGTTATTGCCGACCGGAAATAGCATTGGATAATTGGAAAGTTTCGCAGCGAGCGTTCTCTATCCCATAAAGCCATCCGGTGTTGCTGCAAGATAGTTCGTTGGCCGTCGGCTCTTACACAGCTCGGAGTATAAGCTGGCTAACGAATTTCTCAATTCTGGTGGACAATGACCGGCAAATTGTCGCCTCCGCGTGTTCTGTGTCCACTCACGTGTGCCACGGAGCGACGAGGGCTGAGGGTAATGAGCTTCCCGCGAAATTCGCGCATAATGGTTCTTGATTGGACGTGCGGTTCCCACACGTACTGCTGCTTTCTCGCCACAGAGCCGGCAATTCGTGTACTTCATGATACATTAGTGTACGAACGTATGGTGGTGCCGACGACTGCGACGTTACACGAAGATTACGTGCGCGCTTATAACGGTATACATACAGCTGCGTTTAAATTAAATTTCACGACTCGGACGTCACCGGGTACCTAACGCGGCGCATGCGCAACAGTCTTCGTCACCATCCGCATGGGATAAACGTCGCACAATAGGAACTTGGCATTGTCAGTCGTCCGGGTCGGAAGTCACAGAGTCGTTTTCCAACCACAGAACCACTTATATTGAAAGAAAAGAAATTAAATTTCATCATTTTTCGAAAATATTAAATTTTATAATTTTTCGGAAATTTTAAGTTTTTTTTTATGTTCAGAAATGTCATAACTGTATTTTCATACTGACTATAATATCCTAGAGCCGAACATCCGGAGAGACTCGAATACCGAGTGGAAATTTCCTCGACCAATTGAGCGGACTATCGTACGGATAGATTCGACAGATTCGCGGTCAGACCCCGAGGCGCGGTTTGGCGACATTACTCCGGCTTCGAGAAATGCTTCCGACGTCATCGACGAGCGATCTCGACATGCGATCCCTCGTTACTGATTATCCGCGGTATGCACGCTATCGCTTTCGAGAACTCGTACCGGAGGGTGGCAACAGGATGAGGTACAACAGCCTCGGGTTACCTGCATCGCTCAGATTCGGCGAATATGCGCGCGAACACCACTCGCGTTACCCGGATATCGGGCCTCTCGGAATATTCGTCAAAGCCGGCTCTCGAGACCGACGGCCGACTCCCGTCGATGGAATTATGCACGCGCCTGACGCGTTTCCTCGTCTAATGGACACGGCATTGCAATGACAAAAATTTCCGGTTACTCGGGCATCCATTCGATCAGAGCTGGACAGTAACTGAAATTACACGAGTACTTATTTCGTACTTAAAGTACCAAAGTACCTTTTGGTACTTTAAGTACTTTTATAAAGTACTTGTACTATTTTATTCTCAAGCATATTTGGATCGACGTTCCAATTTGGAATGATAAATATAAAAAGGTGCAAAGTAATTTGCATATGGCTTCCTCATTTATTACAATTTTATGCATAGTTTTCTCTATGAGAAAGGTTGTTGACCGATTTTGGCTTCCTTGAAGAGGAAGCTATGCTCAACATTGTAATATATGAGGAAGTTATGTGCAAATTACTTGGCACCTTTTTTTTGTAACAAAATATTTCTATATTTTATAAAATGGAAAGCATCAAAATTTACTGCGCAATATATTGTGAGAAACCGCAAACTGACATTTGCAGATTTCGTGATCTTGATGTTCGCCGCTGATTAAAAAACTTTAACTCATTTTATTCTTACCATGATATTTGATTCAGAAACTCGTGTCGACGTAAGATATAAATTTTCAAAAAATAAAAAATGTTCAAAGTCCCATTACACTTAAATGATTAGATCAATTTTTGTCAAATTTAATACCAAACATTGTACAGTACTAGTCCATTCTCATATTAAATTTAAGCTCAACACCTCTATGTTTACTTGGATTAGACCGTTTTCAACAAAATCAAAATCCTATACAATCTGACCACTTCGATTTTGACAAAATTCGGTGCCAAAGGTCTTTGATAAAAATATTATATTCGTATGCAGTTTCACGGATAGTTCACGGATAGTTAAAAAAAAATACAAAATCGCGGAAAATCTCCGGTTTGGCCTCAAGCTTCTCAGACATTGCACTCAATGAAGAGACGTGACCATTCTACTAGTGTACCAAATTTCAACTGACTATCTCGAACCGTTTCCGAGTGATAGTCGTTTTAAACGATGCAAACAGACACACACAAACTAAAAGCTAAAAATCACGCTGATAGAAAATACTCTAATACTAAAATGTCGAAATTTTGGTTTATACGAAAATGGCTTCATTAGACGATCATAAAACTCATTCTTAGCTGCACCGTGCGTCTAATCTTGTGACTTGAGTAGGATTTATTTCGTCTGTCTTGTTTCGCACCCGGCACACATCCAAACGCGATTACGAAGAAAAAGTACTTTGCACTTTGTATTTTGTAAAAGTATTTTAAGCACTGAAATTACTTAGTACTTGAAGTACTTTTCGGTATTTTGCCCAGCTCTGTATTCGATATTCTTCTATATTCTTTCTGAGCAGACGCATTTACTATTTTGTATAAAAAAAATTATTCGATCGAGTAAAACAATTCCTGATCCATTGATTCTCATAGTCTCTCTCGCAGCATCGGACAAATTCGTAAACGAACAATAACAATGAGCCATTTTGAAAAAAAAAAAAATTATTTTTACTTTTTAACTTTTACCTATAATTTCTCGTGTGACGAAGGTGGGGCGCGTTTCGAGTTTATTTAATTTGCGTATAATACGCAAACGAGGCAACCCCAACGACAGTGAGGGGATCCGTGCGGATATGTGCATTGAGAGGCTCGTTTTATTTTATCGCAAACACAGTTATATGTATAATCCGTGATTACACGCGGATGGACGGGGTGGCGGGTCGCGGCGTCGAGCCATGTCGCGCCTCGCGGGTAAACAACGATCTTTTTTTTTCTTTTAATTCTTTTATTTTTTTATCTTCCATTATTCTCTTCTATCTATCCATCTACCTGAAATATGCATAAAACGAGAGAAATAATCGGTGTTCCGTGCTCGCGGTCGTCACTCATAATTGCCTGGTGATGGGACAAAAACGAATGAGCGAGCGTGCACACCGCGCGCATACGTGTATGTAAAGCACACATCGACGACTAGCGTGCAGCCCGGGGGGACGATGATTCTCCGCTGGTGCAATCCGGGCCCGGTAAAATCGTCGGGGCTTCCAACGGATTTCGATTGTACGACCGTTTAACCATTTAGCGGATATTACGAATCGCTCGGCTGCGAAGGGAACAGAACACCCGGGGAATTTGGGACATTTGAGCGCAGTCGGGCGTTCACTCTCGAAGGTGAACGCCCGAAATTTTGCTCTTTATGAACGAGGCAGCGACGTCCATTCCGCGTCGCGTTTCATAACTCGTTCGACCGTCGTTACCTCCGTATTTACGCGGTAATCATACCGGTTGTCATGTCGCGCAGCCAATTATACTCGCGGGTATCAAAAATTCATGACGCACAGTGCAGCGTCGATCGACACGACCGCTCCTATCAAAAACTTCAATGTTGTCCCTCGAACGGACCGCGAAGCTTGTAATTTAATCTGTCGCCAATGCTTTTTTTTACTTTCGCCAGTTAAGCGAAGCGTAATTAGATTTACCGAATTGTTCCATCGAACGAGAGATTTATTATGAATCATTCGATGTTTGGTGCATTTTTCGCATTTGATAGCATCGATGCGGCAGCGATCCATCAACCGATTCGTTAACCCTTAGTTGGGTCCAATGACCAAATGTCTCGCGTAACGAAAACTGTAATTAATTTCATTTAACGGGTGCTAAGATTATTTTCGGTTGAAAGCCGATTCGCTTTAAGACACTAAAAATGGAGTCTCTGTAAGTTGGGGAAAATGCAAAAAAAAAAAATCGCTTGAAAGAAAATTGTAATACGCAGCGGATGTCAACTCAGGTTCATGTAAGAATTTATTTTCAACCGCAAATGGTCGGCACCGTTAAAAAAATTAATTACAGTGGAACCCCGTTTATCCCAGACAATGTGGGGAGAGTGTACGTCGGATACGCGAAAACTCGGATAACACGGATAACATACTCAATTCAAACTGGTATTACTCTTATATATTTAAAAAATAACACGCCACTTCATATAAACTCTACCTATATTAGTTCATTCACGACCTGTTTCCTTTTTTGAGACACGATGTTCTACCATTGACTCTAGAATCGGAACTGACGTATTTACAGCTCGCAACATAAAGACGCAGCGAACTTGTACAAGTTTGCACGCGTATGCAACAATGTAGCACTTAAGGGAATACGTCACAGATCGCCGTTTCTGAATGGTGGGGGGTGAAGGAGGCATGTTGCTAGCAATGGTTGAGGCCCAAGTATCTATTCATATACAGGTTCGAAGCTCCTTCATTCAACTCGTAATATCTTCAAAAATATATGGGCACACCTCGATTTTATTTTTTTAACGCGTCCGTAATAATGTTGTAATGTTATTTTCAAAAAAAAAATCTAACACGGTAGTCTGGAAACATATATTTTTTAGAAAAGAATGTTGCTTTTCACGCATGCTAATTGACACAATTTTAAGTTCATGTATCTCGGAATCCATGTGGGGAAAAAATTATTAGAAATTCTTTTAAAAAACCTTATTCATTGCTTTATAACACTTGTGACTTTTAGTTCCAAAAGCACAAAAGTCGTTGTGTGACGTATTCCCTTAAGGATGCTTGGGCCAAAATCGCGGGAGGGGAACGGGAGAGGGGCTCGCTGACCGCGCTGATCAGTGTGCGAGTGAGAAACGCAGACAGAGCAAGCGGCTAGACAGAGATAGGGTCTTTCGTTTATTGAATTTATCTCAGAAACAAAACGGTGAATATTCTTGAAATGTGGACACAATCTGTCTGATCGTATGCCCTTCGCTGTGGTAGGGTTTTTATTCGAATCGCTATGTTCTCTCATTACCGACCGATTTTCGAAACGTTTACACGTTACCTTATGTAGCTTTGTACACGCATTACTAAAACAAACTACGCGGTCAAATAATTTGAAAAAATTGCAAACGTTTCAGTGGCTCTTTCCCTACAATGTAGCAAAGTTTTATAGCGGTCGAACAGAAACGTGTTTTGGCCGAAACATCCTTAAAGCAGCATGGCCGTGCCCGGGCATGCTGCTTTATCCGTTTTATCCGAGTTTTCCTGGATAATCGAAGGTCGAATAAGCGCGGTTCTACTGTATAGTTTTTTTATTATCGGCCGCTATATTTCACATGCGTGATAAAAAAAATATATATGTTTCACATGTTTCACATGCGTGATAACAAGAATATTTCATGTATGCTCGACGTCCGTTCTCGCGCTGGGAATGGCGTTGCCCGGTGACGAGAAACGCCAGTCAGAAGTGACGATTTCGGTGGACGATTCGTTGGTCCGCCGAGGATCGAAAAGGCTGACGACAATGACGCTCGTCGGATTTGTGACGTTGCCGGGGCTGTCGCACGGATCTGTCCGGGAAGGTTCACCCGAACGTACCAGCCGCGTTATACCGCGCAGTTCTGCCGGGGCGCGGATCGCTGGTGAAAACCAGGAGGGACGGCTCCACTGATTCTGCCAAACACACGTGCACTCACACGCAAATTCCGATTCGAACGGTATGAAAAGGAGGGATGAGAGCGATGCTCGTTGCCCGGTGAAATCCTGCATGGATCTCACCCGGCTTCATCTCTCTCTCTGCCCCGCAAGTGTTACTAGGCTAACGAGCATTTCGTTATTTCAAAGGCAATTCGCGCGACCGATTAAACAATGGGAACGCAACCGGAACGGGAATCTCCCTATTCGCGTTTCTCGCATAGGAATGGGGCAAATAAATGGCCTGACCGTTCGGTGTCAACAAAATGTCGTACGCGACGATAAAGGCTCGCCGGTGTACCACTGTTATCGAGGCTCTCGGATGCCGGAGAGAAAATACCGTAACAAGTTTTTAACAACAAAAAAACTTCATTTTCGGGTGAAATCGACCCGAGCTATTCGAATCCATAGAAGAAGGCCCAATTTCAATAATCACCGGAAGTTACCCTACGCGAAAACAAAAACGAGCCCCGCCCGATCGTCCCAGTAGGGGAGAGCTGGGCAAAACGGGATAATGTGACAAAAAGCAATTTTTTTGCTTTTTGCTGCCCGCTAGGGCAGAAAAAGACGGGAGTTATGCGTTTCACTGAGGCCTCCCGATTTTGCTGTTTTTGTTTTCTCCAGTGTTTGTCGGAACGGCGCAATGTCTCCTGACAGAATTTGGCACACCAGTTCTGTGTATGCGGAAGTGTGTTTGTAGCAAAGGAAAGGAAAAACGAGCCAAAACCCTATTCAGATATATCAACAGGCGCCCGCCATTATCTACTATTGCCTTTGCGATTATTTGTCGTCTGCTATAAAAATGCTGTAGCTGTGTGCTATTCTGCGGTGCATTGAATTCACTCAACGTGTAGTATAAACTCGAATACGTGTCGAGCTGCGTCTATGTTAATTGTTATTTGTTATATATATATATATATATATATAAGTTATTTATGCGTGCTTTTAAAAATTATTGTTAGTATTTATTTATTTATAATCTTAATGTTTTCACGTGTTGGTTATACTATTTATTATATTTTAAAAAGGATGAAAAAAAATATTACTAAAATTTAAAAACTCCCAATTGCAAAAAGAGTTGAATAAACGAATTGAAACTATTGTGCCCAGCTCTTCCCTACCGATTACTCAAAGTAACCGATTTAGCTCTCGACTCGGAAGAACCGTTGGTTGATGAGTTTATGACCGTTTACGTTATCCATGTAACTCTATGATCCCTCTTTATGAGATGCCTGCGGTTAGTTCATCAGTCGACTTTAAGTAATAATAATAATAATAACAACAATAATAGAGTAGAAATACCGGTAGAGCTTCGGCTCCATGGCACACACACACACGCACGCACACATAGGTCCGTTAGTTTTCGATTGTTTTCACAAGTCAGTCAAAGTGAAACTGTGACGCGAGCGCGTGTGTTTAGTCTTCCCTCTGGTCGCTGCTGTACCAACGGCGCAGCGTCTGAGCTCCTGTATTGCCGCTGCAGCCGATGCTCGTGCCGAGTGAAAGGAACGCATATTGCGAGGAACCGACTGGATGAAAAGTACGCCAAGTGACGGGAAAAGAGTAAGAGGGATACACAGGGCTCTGCGGGCAGTGTATGAGCTGCTCGGGGGCTAACCGGGTTCGCCTTCGCCGCGGCGAGCTACCCTACCGCCGTGCAGAACTCACCCGGCCGTACCTTCCAGAGCTTAAGCGAGAGGAGAGAACCGGGGACGAAGACAGAAAGACTTTTCTTTTGTGTTGTACGATTGCCGGACTCTCCTACCCCAGTGGTATGCAGGAAAGAGTTTTGCGCTCGTCGAGACTAACTCTTTTTTCTTCCTTTTTTTTTTTTTTTTTTTTTTTTTTTTCTTTTTTTTTTTCTTTTCC